>JAVLUX010000023.1:4027500-4082500 GCA_032164185.1 Moxostoma hubbsi
AGGCGGGTTGGGAGCAGGGCAAGAGTGGAGGGGTCGGGTGACTCGGGCGCTGGCTGAAAAACCAACCTATTCATGCGTGACGCATTTAGCTATTGCTATCTCAACGCATGACTAACAGTTTTCTCTCATCCATACTATTCATTAATATCTATAATAAACCACTTGATAGTGGCCCTGCCAGTTTTTCTCACTTATTTGGCATTACTGTTTGCCTTACATTATTTTGCCAGCTAAGTAGGCAACAGGATAGGGAGGTGACATCTTTTCAGCTACAGTGGCTCATGTCTAGATGGTAAGTAGGAATGCAAATGATCTGAAATGTCCTTGATTGACTTTCGGGAATGTTAATGAATGAAAATGAATTTATCGTTATCCCCTTCGTGAGAAATAATTTAAAGAGCCGATTCAGGTGCTTAGAATGCTATTGTGGCAACTTGATCAAACGGAAAGTCGGCATTGGTTTGTCAGAGAGCTCCGGTACCCTAGAATTGGAAAAGCGGCATCTCTGTTCAGCTTGTTTACCTTTGTGCATTGTGTCAGTAGCGTGGGAGACCTGGGTTCGGATCCTGCGTTGAAACCCGGAAGTAATGGAAGCACAGACCAATTTTAGCTAAAGAAAAATCAACCTTATGTTTCCGATTTCTCAATGAGATCAGTCTGGTTTTAATTATGAAATCAGTCAAACTTTTGACGTTTAAATCTCTGCCACTAACCTAGGTAGCAACAAATATTCATTTTACCGAACAAAGTTTACCATCTAGACATGATCGACAAAGTCTCCCTAGGTCCGTATCCCAGCATTTCTGCATCCTGTTTTTAGTCATGTACTACACTTGGAACACCCTAGCCCTATTTCGCCAGTGGCCGTATATTAGGTCAACCTGCACACAAACTAAGGAGTCCAGATGCACAACCCAGCTTGAGGCTAGCTCGGATTCATTCTCCACTCTGTGTCCATCACTAAGCCTGGCGGTCAGCACCGCTTGGGACCAGAGCCCAGTCAATCAACAGATCGCCCAAGGCCTTCGACAGTGCCACATTCCTCCCCCCACCATCTCCACTCAATCACGCTATCTGTCTTCACATGGTGGCCGCCACTAATGAGAATGTATATGTATGCATGAATAAAACATGAAATTCATTGTTTTTGGTAGCAGAAGCTCACACCATAAGTAGCTTCTTGATTGGAGCCTGCATTTGATGTCCCTCACTGAATCGCGAGGTGCGTTTGATTTAATTTGTTGCTTGCTTTAAGTAATTAGAAATAACACTGACTTATCCTTGTCGCAATGTCCTTGCTATGAAAATTGCAGTTGGACAGAACCGACAAGAAAAATACTTCATTTACCTTTTATCAGGTCTTCATGACCTAGGATTCATTTATAATTTCTTGTTAGTTCTTTTTGTTGAATATTAAGGAAATAGGATGTGCAGCGGCAATCGACACAATTAATTGGAATTCCAGAGTTTCCTTTGGCCTGTTAATGAAATATAGATTTGAAGATAGACTTTACTGTGGCCTGCCACTGCATATGTTTAATAAACTCAGACACACTATTGTCTTTGTTTACAGTCTATTGAATTTCAGGCTTACTACTATCATTGGTTCAATATTAAAGTCATCTTTGGCTTTTTTTTAATATGCCCTCTTGTGAGAAAGTTTGAGCTAGTGGAAAATGCTGCAACTGACCTGTTTTGAGATTTAAAATCTCTTTTCAGAAACTGAGTTTACTTGAATTGCAGATCACCTGGTGTAGATGTGTAGGAGGATCATTCAGTCTGAATATTGAAAATAAGATTCAAAATCATCTTCTGTAACTGAATGTATTTCCGGGTGGAACTAAATATTCAGCAGGTAAAATTTAGGTTTATACTTATTTTAACCCTTGCAAAAAATATTTCTGTCTAATTTTTCAGGTAACAATATCTAAATATCCTTAAAACCAGAAAAATGTACTTGAGACGCAGAATGACACAAGATATTAGCTCTTGTTTTCAGAGAAATCTAACAAAATTGAATGGGGTTTATGCTTAAAACAAGAAAAAACTAGTAGCCAATGTGGTATGAAAAATAAACTTTTTTTTTCTTTTTTTTTTTTTTTACTCCTTTGGCAAATAAGTGTTTTTGTTTCTTTATACAAGCATAAATATAACTACATTTATTTAGACAAAAAAAAAAAAAAAAATCTTAAGACATAAAATCAAAACAAATAAAAAAACGAAAATCTTAAGACATAAAATCAAAACATAAAAAACGAAAATCTTAAAACATAAAATAAAAAAAATAAAAAAAATCTTAAGACATAAAATCAAAACATAAAAAACTCAAATCTTAAAACATAAAATCAAAAAAAAAAAAAAAAAACAAATCTTAAGACAAAATCAAAACATAAAAAATAAAATCTTAAGACATAAAATCAAAACAAAAAATAAACTAAAATCTTAAGACATCAAATCTTTTTGCTTTTAAGGTAAATGTATCTCTTTTTTAAGAATGTTTGGATATTTTTACTGGAAAACTTGATTTTTTGCTTTTAAGCCTGTTGAAACGTATTATATTTAGATGAAAGATTATTTAAAAAAAAAATCCCCTTTGAAATAATGTGAACAGATGAATTATACACAATAAGACAAACATTTACTAATATAGTAAATAAGGTACGTTTTGATTTCATGGTGTATTTTAATTTACATTATGTAAATTAAAATACGTTTCTAAATACGCTGGTCTAATGATTATTTGGTGCACGCTATTCCAAAGAAGAAAGAAAACAAGCTTTTCTTCATAATCTCTCATCATAATGTAATAAGTTGCTCTGTTTCGGGAAAAACCTTTCTGCTGACATCACTAAACCCTCTTCATTTTCAAACTACTGTACCAACTGTAACATAGACAGTAACATGTAACGTAAAATGCAAAAGTCCTCAAAATTCTCAATAGCATTCTTAATGCTTTTATAGAAATTGACAGAACAATGTTTTTATTTGAGGCAATCTCAGAAACAAGGCCACTTCCAAGCTCAAGTGAAATTATGAATGAAGCATTCAGATTATACTAATGCAGGAAGTGGTTTATGTTACACAAAGCCTGAAGACACAGCAACATTATATTTATCAAATGCAAATTCTAACCAACAAACACAGATGGAAAAAACACACACACACACACACACACACACACACACACTACGGCAGAGTTTAATTAAAGGATCTGCATAATTCGAATCCTTTAAAAGTGAGCGAGAGAGCGAGCGAGAGTGAGTGAGAGAGAGAGAGAGAGAGAGAGAGAGAGAGAGAGAGAGAGAGAGAGAGAGAGAGACAGATTGGGTGAAAGACATATGAGAAATAAGCGAGATCAGTGCCGCCTTGAAGTTGATATCATTTAATGACATCAGCTCTTTTACAACACTGTCTGTGCCAGCAAGCTCATCTTCACAATTAAAGCTCACAGTCTCTGCTTAGATGCATCTTGTACATACACAGAAGGGATAATGTCCAAACAAACCAGACAGGAAGAGAAGAGATGTGTCATTAATCAGCTGAACATGCTCGTCTGACCTGCTTAAAACAATGGGAATCAAGCCTGCGGATTTACACACTGCATCTCGCTGGCACAAACTACATTTTCTTGTAATTGGCTTGGCAGTTTAGAAAGTGATAGTGAATGACGGGATGTGTAATACTGCTGGCATTACTAACACGCCGCATTTATGTTCTCCAAATCTGTCAGCTGTGTCTACCAATGAGCTCTAAAATAAGTGCATACGGTGCTGCGGCTGTACTTGAGCTACAATGGTAAAGTCGTTTTTGGGATTTTACTTTTTAACTGGTTTGCCAAGCTACAACCTACTCATAAATAAAGTAGTTATGCCACACTTTTAAAACAGTAGTTAGCTACACTATAAGTTACTAACCAAAAGTAGCTAACTGTTGTACATTGAAGCTATTCAAGGATGCTGTAGGTTTTTAATATATGAGTGTTTCTTCAACTTTGGTGAACTTTTGTCTTGTTAAAGCATTTTTACATTCTCTCTAGTTTTTTATAATTATTATTATTTGTTTGCTAACAATGTCCAACAGTGTATGCACATTCATCACGTTAGATTTATGTAATTTTTTTCTGAAAGACTGTGAAAAATATTACATTTTTGATATTATTGAAATCATATAGTCGACTCCTTTGACTTGCCAAGGCTAATTTTATTGCTAACATTTTGTTTAGTGTTGTGCAAATGAAGAAGGTTTTCCAACAGTCCTGTATTACCTGAGACGTTCCGTACTTTAATAGTGAGAAGCTTCAATGCTTCAAAAATTGTTAAAATATTATTTTCACACACTAATTATTCAAATGGTTTGTTTATTTATTTTTTCAAATGTATTTTATTAATACAAAATATGAAGTAGTATTTTTTTTAAGGATTTTCATAGTTAAAATATGTTGTCTGGGTCTGAGACAATGCTAAAATTAATTTATAAAGATCTGGAAAAAAAATTCAAAGTCAGTTTGATTGAGACCTTCATATATATAGTACTGTGCAAAAGTTTTAGGCACTTGTGAAAAATGTTGCATAGTGTGGATGTCTTCAAAAATAATAACATAATAAGAGTTTTCATTTATCAATTAATGTCATACAAATTCCAGTAAACATAAAAAAGCTAAATCAATATTCGGTGTGACCACCTTTGCCTTTAAAACAGCCCCAATTCTCCTAGGTACACAGTTTTTCTTGATTGTTGGCAGATAGGATGTTCAAGCTTCTTGGATATATATATATATATATATATATATACTTATGGAAAGAAATTGATCCTTTTATTCACCAAAGTGGCATTCAACTGATCACAATGTATAGTCAGGACATTAATAACGTGACAAATTACTATTACAATTTGAAAAATAAAAATAAAAATCAGAACTTCTTAAATTACTTCAAAGAGATCTCATCAAAAATCCTCCACATGCAGCAATGGCAGCTTTGCAGATCTTTGGCATTCTAGCTGTCAGTTTGTCCAGATCAGGTGACATTTCACCCCACACTTCCATAGATGTGACTGTCTTGTTGGCACTTCTCACGCACCTTACAGTCTAGCTGATCCCACAAAAGCTCAATGGGGTTAAGATCCATAACACTCTTTTCCAATTATCTGTTGTCCAATGTCTGTGGCTTTTTCTTTGCAATTCTTCCCATAAGTCCTGCACCCCCGAGTCTTCTCTTTACTGTTGTACATGAAACTGGTGTTTAGCATGTAGAATTCAATGAAGCTGTCAGCGGAGGACATGTGAGGCGTCTATTTCTCAAACTAGAGTCTCTGATGTACTTATCCTCTTGTTTAGTTGTACATCTGGTCTTCCACATCTCTTTCTGACCTTGTAAGAGCCAGTTGTCCTTTGTCTTTGAAGACTGTAGTGTGCACCTTCGTGTGAAAACTTCAGTTTTTTGGCAATTTCTAGCATTGGATAGCCTTCATTCCTCAAAACATTGATTACCTAATGAGTTTCTAGAGAAATCCGTTTCTTATTTGCCATTTTTTAAATGTGTTAGCTGTAAGAAAGTTCAAAGAAGAAAAAGAATAATGAATCAAATTAAAGAAACACTCATAAGTCTCTTTTCCACCATCGTGCCGAACCGCTCTGAGCACGGTGAGGAATAGTTACAGTAGCTCATTATCGGCACAGAATAGAACGGTTTTGCAACAAGAACAGTTCAGCCCGATGGTGGAAAAGAGGCTATACAGTCACCATTCACTTTCATTACATCTTTTTCATCTTTTTTTTTTACAGTGAGACTGAGACTGTCATGAGTGAGTAATTGATGACAGAATTTACATTTTTGAGTGAACTATCCCAACTTTAAAAGATAATGAACTATAAATACAACAAATTATGACTAGAAAATACCATAATTTATTGGGGGGGAAAAGTTACATAAAAGAAGACATTCTAGGAGAACACATTTTATTATTGTCTCATTTTGCTCAGCTGGTAAAGGTGTACAATACAATGTAAAGCAACATTTCATTGCATCAAACCAAAATTTTGGGGAAAAAGTAGCTTGTTACTGGAAAAAGCTACTATTTTGAAAACAGCAGAACTACTGTAACGTTAGAGTATAACCATATAATCAAGTTTGGGGAGCCCAAACATTACATTAACTTACCAGTGAAAAATGTATATCACAAAGAAAATGTAAGATGTTTTATCTAGTTTGTATCTGAATGTGTCCATTTAATAACCCCGTAGACCCATGTATAATAGGCACTAGCATTTTGCTGTGTGCTGCCATCTGTGGTGGTTTAAGGACTTATCCAGATGATAGGAGATAAATAACGTAATGATAACGTACCATGACAGAGAGTTTTTGTTGTCACACATGGCCATGGGAGCGGCTACTTTAAAATTTAAAACCTAAACAAGTCATGATGATTTCTCCACCTTAGACAAATACGTTCCTAGAAACAAAAAAGCGACAAGAAAGTCCTTAATTGACAATTTCTTGAAAATCGCTAAGGGGGGGACAAAAGAGTAGCTTTGAGTTGCTAGAGTGTAATAAAGCGTTTCTCATCACTGTCTCCGTGATTGAGCCTATACAAAATCGATTTATTTCCCAGGTAACTCACAATAATTGAAATACAGACAACGTTTGCTTCCAATTTACCAGCAATAAAGTTGTAATGGGGTTTTCTCTGCAATTTTAGACTTAATACACTCTTTCTAAAGAGCAGTATTTTTGCCAGTCGAACAAATAGCATCACTGGAGCTTACAACCAGTAATAGGCCCACATTGATGCACACATTAAACTTGTTAAATCAATTCAGTAGACACTTTCTAAAATGGACTGTCGCTTCTCTCTCTTGTGTGGTTTGCTTGTACGGATGCTGCACGTATCCATCACTGGCCATCGTCCCGAATGATTCAGCCCCTTTAGTTAGTCATTATTTATGCTTGAAAGACACAGATGGGAGGGGAAAAAAAATTTGACATGAGAATATATATTTTTAGAACAAGATATTCTGGCACAGGAATAATCTGGACGATGCACATTTATATTTAGTTCTCAGATTTTTTCCAAACACATTTTTGGCTTGGTTTTTCAAAGGCTTTTTTGATGGTTGTTAAGCACTCCCTAACAATAACTTTTAGTTTTAGTTTTTCCACAGTAATCATTAATCAGTTTCACTATAGTAAAAACAGGTAAAACAACAAACAACCCGGTATTTGTTATAAAAATTGCACTTGAAAATGTTGATTTTTCTAACTACTATATAACACATTTTTGCCAATTACCAAGTTGATGTTACTATAGTAAATCCCATTTCACAACCCTGCAGAAAAAAAACAAAACAAAAAATGGTTTTAACCAGCCTAAGGTTTGCTAGTCTACAAATCACACTGATCTGGTTTCAACCTGGTTTGCTGAGTTGGTCTAGGTGGTCTACCAGCCTACCAATGCTGATCTTCAGCTGGTCTGAAAGCCTGACCAGCTGACAAGTACCCAAAACCAGCTAAGCAGACCAACCTGACCATGTAAGATCAGCTAAGACCAGCTAAGACCATCAAACCATCTTAGGATGATTAAAAAAAAACTGTTGAAACTAGCCTAATGCTGATCTAGTATGCTAGTTTCAGTGTATCTAGGGCATTTTTCAGGATGGCAGACCAGCAAGACCAGCTTAAACTAGCCTGGATTGCTGGCATTAGCTTGTTTTAAACTGGTGGGGTCTCATTCTTGCTGATTTTGAGCTGGTCTTTCAATCTGTTCAATGTCCAAAACTGCTGTAAGACCAACAAACCTCTCCAGTCTAACCAGGCTGGGAAACCAGCTTCGACTAGAAAACCAGCTTAGGCTAATTAAAAAAAAAAAAAGAACAGCCAAGGTTTTCTGGTCTACTAATCAAGCTGGCCTGTATTGCTGGTTTTAGAGGCTTTTTGTGCACTCTTTCAGGCTGGCTGACGAGATTAAACCAGTCTGGTTTGCTGGACTTGGCTTGTTTTAAGATAGTCCAGTCAGTCTCCCAGCCATTGCAAACTGACATTTACATGAAACTGTTGTAAAATCACCAAACCAAACCAGCTTTACCGATCAGGGAGATAAGACTTGAAAACCAGTCAAAGCTGATAAAAAACAAAACAAAAAAAAAACGTTGAAACCACCCGAAGGTTGGATGTTCTACTAGTCATGTTGGTCGAGTTTTTAGAGGGTTTTTTGGGCACTTTTCAGGCCGTCAGACCAGATAGACCCGTTTAAACCAGCCTGGTTTGCTAGTCTTACCTTGTAGGAGCAGCAAACCAGCTTAGGCTGATGTAAGATACACTAGCTAGACCAGCATAAACCACCTAAGACTAGCAGGGAAAACAAGAAAAACAAGTGTATCAAATGTTTTCAAATTTGAGATAATATTATTTGAACTGTACTGCAGTTGTGCAGTATCATTATATCCGTGTTACATACAGTGTGAGTATCGGGAGTATGTTTGCAGGGCTGGAGGGCGGAATAGATCGCCTGTGCTGTAGTGTCAATGTAGAGACTGCTATTGTGCTGGTACACAGGTACAGTAATTAAACTGTCTCACCGGCGAATCCCCTCTGCCTGCCAGCCGCTGATGTATTATAGAGACATTCAACTAATCGATTAAAAGTGCTCAGACAGGGGAGATGTTTGACAGCTCTGAGCTAAGATGAAATTAGTGTGAGCCGTGAGGAGTTTGTGTGTGTGCATGTGTGTGTATGCCTAAGTTGAAAGTGACCACAGCCCTATGGGAGCAGGAACGGCTAACAGGGACAGTGTGTGTGCTGATACTCGTGTAATTAGGACAGTCGTTTTTTAACGAGATTCCCAAATTATCCCAAACACATAACGAAAGGCATTGGGGTAAAAATAAGGGGGCTGAAGAGGATTCCAGGGGCGAGAGGAGCGGGCGGAGGGGGACGATGTGCTTTTGAACAAACTTGGCCTCCATCCAGCGTGTCTGAAAATTACATGAAATTATTCAGCTGCCGGGGAATGTGAAATCACACTAATTGGCTTTTGAAGTAGCCCGTGCGTGCGGCTAGAAGGCCAAGGCGGGCTGCGGCACGCCCGCTCGGGAGCTCTGCGAGGCCTCAATCGATTTCACAGCTGATATTTCTTCGAATCAACACTTATTTTACATTGCACGCGGGGCCCCCTTTTAAATGTAAATCTGGTGTAAACTGCACTTGTTGGTTGGAGTGCAAACAAGGCAGGAGGGTGTCTGCAAACATGGAAATAAGTAGAATTTATTTACTTCAAAAGACAGCGCCAACCATTCGCTTTCGAAAGGGAACCTGGTAAACATTTGCAGTTTGTCTTCTTGCAAATGTTCGACCACACAAAACTCAAAAATGTTATTTTGTATTAGCTGCAGCATTGAGAAGCAGAACATGGATTTTCCAGTGAATACAAAGTGGATAACAGTATTTGCCCAAAATAACCAGTTTTGAGGAATAAACGAACTATCTAATGAGTAAATTAATTGCAGTAGCTAACTTGCTTTTCAGGAGCATGACAGTATTTTTTTAAATATTTTTTTTATATTAGCTTTACCTCTAATAAGCTTCATTTTCCAACAACTTCTGGTGTAGCGCAACAAAATATTACATCACAATGTTTTTGCTGCATTCTATTGCACATGCACCTTTGTAACTGAGGCAATAATAAAATGCACACTCCTAGAATTTCCTTTTGACTTAAAATACTCATTTGAACATTACATTATGTTTTTTTCTACCCTTATGTTATTTTATCTGTGTGTATGTGTTTTTGTATATATATATACATATATACAGTGAGGAAAATAAGTATTTGAACACCCTGCTATTTTGCAAGTTCTCCCACTTAGAAATCATGGAGGGGTCTGAAATTGTCATCGTAGGTGCATGTCCACTGTGAGAGACATAATCTAAAAAAAAAAAATCCAGAAATCACAATGTATGATTTTTTAACTATTTATTTGTAGGATACAGCTGCAAATAAGTATTTGAACACCTGAGAAAATCAATGTTAATATTTGGTACAGTAGCCTTTGTTTGCAATTACAGAGGTCAAACGTTTCCTGTAGTTTTTCACCAGGTTTGCACACACTGCAGGAGGGATTTTGGCCCACTCCTCCACACAGATCTTCTCTAGATCAGTCAGGTTTCTGGGCTGTCGCTGAGAAACATGGAGTTTGAGCTCCCTCCAAAGATTCTCTATTGGGTTTAGGTCTGGAGACTGGCTAGGCCATGCCAGAACCTTGATATGCTTCTTGGTTATCCTGGCTGTGTGCTTCGGGACATTGTCATGTTGGAAGACCCAGTCTCAACCTATCTTCAATGCTCTAACTGAGGGAAGGAGGTTGTTCCCCAAAATCTCACAATACATGGCCCCGGTCATCCTCTCCTTAATACAGTGCAGTCGCCCTGTCCCATGTGCAGAAAAACACCCCCAAAGCATGATGCTACCACCCCCATGCTTCACAGTAGGGATGGTGTTCTTGGGATGGTACTCATCATTCTTCTTCCTCCAAACACGGTTAGTGGAATTATGACCAAAAAGTTCTATTTTGGTCTCATCTGACCACATGACTTTCTCCCATGACTCCTCTGGATCATCCAAATGGTCATTGGCAAACTTAAGACGGGCCTTGACATGTGCTGGTTTAAGCAGGGGAACCTTCCGTGCCATGCATGATTTCAAACCATGACGTCTTAGTGTATTACCAACAGTAACCTTGGAAACGGTGGTCCCAGCTCTTTTCAGGTCATTGACCAGCTCCTCCCGTGTAGTTCTGGGCTGATTTCTCACCTTTCTTAGGATCATTGAGACCCCACGAGGTGAGATCTTGCATGGAGCCCCAGTCCGAGGGAGATTGACAGTCATGTTTAGCTTCTTCCATTTTCTAATGATTGCTCCAACAGTGGACCTTTTTTCACCAAGCTGCTTGGCAATTTCCCCGTAGCCCTTTCCAGCCTTGTGGAGGTGTACAGTTTTGTCTCTAGTGTCTTTGGACAGCTCTTTGGTCTTGGCCATGTTAGTACTTGGATTCTTACTGATTGTATGGGGTGGACAGGTGTCTTTATGCAGCTAACGACCTCAAACAGGTGCATCTAATTTAGGATAATAAATGGAGTGGAGGTGGACATTTTAAAGGCAGACTAACAGGTCTTTGAGGGTCAGAATTCTAGCTGATAGACAGGTGTTCAAACACTTATTTGCAGCTGTATCATACAAATAAATAGTTAAAAAAATCATATATTGTGATTTCTGGATTTTTTTTTTTAGATTATGTCTCTCACAGTGGACGTGCACCTACGATGACAATTTCAGACCCCTCCATGATTTCCAAGTGGGAGAACTTGCAAAATAGCAGAGTGTTCAAATACTTATTTTCCTCACTGTATATATATATATATATATATATATATATATATATATATATATATATATATATATATATATATATATATATAAAAATAGTGAAGTAATACATAAAAGTAATTAATAGTAATAATATAGTAATTATATAGTTATGTAATATAGTATTTAGTCCTATATTCATATATTGTCATATATATGTTTTTATTATGTATAATTTATATATATACTACAGTGTATGAAACAACAGATATATTTACATTACATTATATATATAGATAGATAGATAGATAGATAGATACATACATACATACATATACACACATACATACACACACACAGAGTGTAGATGGATAGATATCCTAGTATATATATATATATATATATATATATATATATATATATATATATATAGTGCAGGGGGGCGGGGCCGGGCTAGAATGTCGCACGGCCGGTCCCCAATCGGCCTGATGGCGCGCGCGAGGTATAAAGGCGGCCGATGACGATGGTTCGAGAGAGAGAGAAAATTATGGGTGGCTGCCCTGTATGTGTTTATGTTTGAGTGTTTTGGTTTAAGTTCTCATTAAAATATTATTTATATCGTCCAGCCGGTTCTCGCCTCCTCCTTTCCCTTAAATTACGTTAAGTGGGTTAAGATGGGCAAGGAGGAGGCGAGAACCGGCTTGTCAACATAAATAATGTTTAATGAGAACTTAAACCAAAACACTCAAACATAAACACATACAAGGCAGCCACCCATAATTTTCTCGTCATCGGTCGCCTTTATCCCTCGCGCGCCCCATCAGGCCGATTGGGTCCGGGCGTGCAACATTCTAGCCTGGCCCCGCCCCCCTCCACTCCACAATATATATATATATATATATATATATATATATATATATATATATATATATACATGCATATATATACATACATACATACATACATATACATACACACACACACACATACTCACACAACACACACACACAGAGTGTAGATTTTTATAGCCATAAATAGCTTCAATGCAATGTTGGTACTTTTTGGTAATAGCTTGTCGTAGTGATAGATCGATATATGTGCCAGGCTGATTAATTGGTCAGAATTTGTCCATTTTGATATTATCACCATAACAATGTCCACTTGGCTGATTAGTAGCGTTAGCTTAAATGTTAGCATGTGTCAGTTCCAAAATCTACAGATGCCTTATCAATGGATAATAAACTATTTCTGTTTTCAAATTTTATTGAATTTATAGTAACTTTTATGCAAAATAAGTGTTCAATTTATTTAATCAATTTTATATTTAATTTGTTGACATGACACTTTCTCATATAAATCAGCTTGTATTGGTTTGTATCAACCAATCTGCCGATGGCTAAAAACAAACTTGATTGCCAACTAGCTTGTGCTAACTAGTTCAGCTACTTTAAATTATGAGTAGCTTGTATTTTGGAAAGGACAGAAACATGTAACAGCCCTGAAATTGTTGGTGACACAACTTAGTGTTGCTAACTAATCTTAAACGATATTAACTTATCTCAACTTCCTAAATTTCGGTTCCATCTGGTGAATCAAAGCCAAATCTGTCAACCTTTGAAACTTTGAGTAAAAATGCCTCAGTCCAAACAACCATGGTTTGTTATGATCTTCCATCACTGCTGTTTAGAATCCACTCTCAACACACTTCACTGTGACCCATAATGTTCCCGGGAATAAGATAAAAGCTTGCGTCACCATCAAACAGTTCTTCGTTAAAGTCTGTTTTAAGCAACACCCAACTCATGTAGCTCAAAAACACTGACACGTTTAATCTGCGTCCAGCACACATAATCAGCACAATTAGATGCTGCTTTACGAAGGTCTCGCGCTTCTAAACGGTGACTTTATTCCAGCCAGCTGCTCTTGGCCTTGCGGCTGTTCGAGAGCAAACAGTTGAAACGCTGCTTTCAAAAACACTTGCTTTTGAACTCATCTGAGGCTTGTTTAATATACAGACCCGCGTCTTATGCTGAAACTCTTTTTTATTCTGTTCTTTGTTGCAAACTGCTCAGTGTTTCAGCAGAAGTGCCAAGTTAACCCTCTTTCCATGGTGGAGGAGAGTTTGTTGTGACTGTATTTGTCTACAATAGTGAATGAACATTGAAGACATTTAATTAGGGCAGGAAAGTGTTTTCGACTGTGTTTATGTGCTCCTTTTAATCAATACAATTAAAAAGAATGTGCGTTTTAAATGGCCAGGTCAGTTCCTGTATATGCTCATACTGTCGTGCATGCATTACACTCATTTACACACTTGCACACACTGGTATTTGCATACAGACACTTATGTGCACACATATGTTAATGCAGTCATTATGGTATGGTCTGACAGAGATCTATATGAGCAAATAAGTTAATTTTCGATTCTTGTGGATTCACTGTGACTTAAAATGAGTTCTGTTCTTATTAAAACCTAAAGTATTATTTAGAATAGTTTTAATTTTATTTATTCATTATAACCCTAAACCTGCAAAACTACACATCTAAACAAACCAAAATATGGCTTGTGTGTGTGTGTGTGTGTGTGTGTGTGTGTGTGTGTGTGTGTGTGTGTGTGTGTGTGTGTTTGTGTGAGACAAAATGTCACCCCGATAGCAAAATAAATAATGAAATAATTATATGTGCTTCAAAACAATAAGGCATGTTTTGGGGCTATATATATATATATATATATTTTTTAAATATTTAAATAACATTTAAGCAGCTTTTTCCACAAAATACTCTTTAACATAATGCAAAACAATGTGAAAAAAACGATGATACATTTTAAAATTTGTAATTTATTATTTTTTTTATATATATATATATATGGATTATTAAGTTTAACATTACCTTACATTGTATATTTATACAGCACATCATGATAATATTTTTTATATATAATTATTGCTTCTTATTAAGGATTTTAGGACAACTCAGGAAGATTCATTGTAAAATTACAGTTTAAATGGCGTATTTTTGCACAGAATTCTCTGATCAGTAATGCAAAACAATGTGAAAAAGACAATTAAATATTATTTAAATTGTATTATTTAGAATTAATTATTTATTAATAATTAAGTAATTATAATAATGAGAAACCAAAAACAAACATCTTGACGCATTAATGTCACAAGAATGTGTGCATTTAAACATGCTTAATTGCCATGAAAATATTGTCACAATGCCAAAAAGCTTAATGGTCTTCATTATCTTTAAGTAAAAAAATATAATTTCTTATTTCTTTTATATTGATTTTGGGGAGAAATGTGACCTTGACATGTTTTAAACCGATAGATCAGATCAGTGTTTCTCAGAACCAGTTCTTTGGGTTGTTAAACCTTATACAGCATTTTTCAAAACCCTCTGTGAGAAACTCAAGCCAAGATACAGTAAGTAAGAGTTTTTCTGGTTTGATTAGTCAGACGTTTAATGGAAGCACCTTCAGTGAAGGCTGCGGCCATGAAACGCGTTTATAGTCGGCTCATTACTCTGCAAAGTCAGCTGAGAAATGTTGCAGGCCGCACTGCCCTGATGCTACGCCTGTGACAGCGTTTGCTGACATACATATTCCTCCACGCCACTAACGAGAAAGCAAGATTACCTCAGCACCTCAGAGTGTGTGTGTGACCCTGGTTCTTGCTGAGGCAGAGAAGACCAACTTGGACTGACTCAGCGAACGCAATAAATGGAAGCCCACCAGCATCACCTCAGTCAACCTGCTCAAACCCCACTGGATTCACCCCAATGATCCATCGGTGAGCCACAGAGCCCCTGTCAAACAATCATTCATGGTGAACAGCCTCAAAATGCCTCCAAAATGCCTCCATCCAACACATGTTGAATGCTCTATGAAGAGTGTTCTTTTCTAGAAGCCGAATTTTGCCCAAGCTTAGAATGTAACTTTATTCCTTTCAATAGTCCTGTACTCAGTAACAACGTACAGGGGCTACGAAAGTGATACGGTAAAGTAGGCGTTGATGCATTGTTGTGGAAGTGGTCAAATGCAAATGTATACCACAGTGTGAAGGAAGAAGAGAACGAATCATTTTGGTGGCTTGTTTTCCACAAATGCTCTTTTTGCAGCGAGGAGGAAGTTTTGAGTTCTGAAACTTACAGTATGTTTTTATAGTTGTAGTTATATGTCAAAAGATCAAGGGAAATTGAATTCCTCAGGTCATGATTAAACCAGTGGTGTAGATTTCATATGACCATTTGGGGGTGATGAAAGAATGTGTCCCCACCATCACAACCAACACAAGTCCACACCTTTCTTTAAATCTACACCTGTATTAAACATACATATTTATGGTCTCTTTTAGGCCTTCCATCCACACTGAGACAGCGTTTTTGCGTTTTTGTGAGCTTTTTGAAAACACACTCCAAAGTGGATAAATTTGAAAATGCCATTTTTGCATTGTAATGTGGACTGTGAAAATGTATGCTTTGCAAAACGATGACACATTTTTAGTCATGTGATCTATCCAACCAAAACAATCAAGATGGCAGCCTGTGTTATAGCGGCGCTGCAACACTACTTGTGCCTGATACTCACTTTGATAGCGTTGTTAAAAAATAAATGTCACTTTGTACAACCTTCACATTGCATTCCTTCAAAGATGAAGGGGTTTACTCTCGAATTGGTGTCCGGCGACGGAACATGAGGACAATTGCATTTCAGACCGTACATGCAATGGGGATTTTCCAAATGCACACATTTAAACATTTGGGTACAAATCTGCCTTATAATCTGCCATTTGCTTGAATGTTTGCCAGTTTGTGGTTTGATTATGACAAAGTCGTCATAAACTGAATATCGAACATACATTCAACAGGGAACGCTTTAGCAACGATGTACAGATGAGCAATCGCTCTATGTCTTAACCAGGCACACCACGACCAGTTTCCATTGTTTCTGTCCTCACAGAAAGCAAAATACTGTGCGAATCACCAACAATTCAGCCAATCAGCACATTGTTGATGTTTTATTTTGGACCAATGAGATGTCACTCTTTGTGGAGCTATCCAGCCCAGTGAAACAAAAATAGAAAGCATGTGACCAACAAAATGTCTTGTTATGCATCATTTGTGGTGGTCATGAATGGTCCAATCAGTTGTCAAGTGTTAACATGCTGTCAGTTGGTTTTCCTCCATTTTCTCCTATCCGTCTCCTCTTAGCACATGATAAAATGCTTGCTGGCTCCCTCTGACCTATCACGTTTGCAGCAGAGCAGTTAAACTATTTTATTACCGCCACCTGCAAAGCTTTTGAGTCTTCAATATTCCCCGTAATGGTAGATTAATTTCTGGTTTGCTAATGCAATACAGGACAAATACTTGGGCCCGGAGGTGGGGGAGGAAGGTGTTTTGAGTTGACGGTGGGTGGCTGGAAAAGAAGCATTCGGAGCACAAAAGCAATCAGTCTGTCGTGGAGGACAAAGCCTGTGTTGCTTTTTTGAGGAAGCACCACAACATGTGAAATTGACCTGTTCCTTCACCTAATTCTCTGCCAAGGGCAAGTGTGTGAGGAAGGGATGCACACACACACACACACACACACACACACACACACACACACACACACACACATACTCACACTCATGGACAGTATAGAGATCCATTATGCTGCCTTCTGCAGGAGAGATCTTAAAAATGTAGCTAGAGAGAAGGCAGATTAGACGAATAGCTGATAAGACCTCCTGTTTGTTGCTTTACCTGCACTGTGCTGCTATTCTCTGATAATAGAAGTGACGTCTTCTGCTTTGCATTTGTAGTCTTAGACACAGAAACCTGAGGAACATTTGGGTACAGTTACAAATATAGGACGTCCTGCGCAAGTTTGGGGTGTGATGATGGAGTTGAAGGGAAGAGTTTACAAAAGCTTTTAGATAATGCGGTTTACAAATAGACCTGATAATGATCTTAATTAAATCCAGATGACAATACCTGATATGCTTGGCCAGATTTTGTTTTGCATTTAAGCTGAAACTCTATTGGGCTTGTTCGTTTTAACAGATTGAAACATCTTTTTTTGACATACCATTAATTTATATATTATATATGCGGGCGATTATGGCACAGGTGGTGGAGCGGGTCAGCTGTTAATCGCAGGGTTGGCGGTTCGATTCATGGCTCACATGACTCCACATGCAGAAGTGTCCTTGGGCAAGACATTGAACCCCAAGTTGCTTCCAATGGCAGGCTAGCACCTTGCATTGCAGCACTGCCTTCGTTGGTGTGTGAATGCGTGTGTAAATGGGTGAATGAAGTGCAGTGTGAATACCGCTAAGGTTAAAAAGGCGCTATATAAGTGCAGACCATTTACCATTTGATTTATTTTACTCAAAATATTTCTACTTTATTCTATATTGCTATATTGTGCTTTTAATCTAAGATTGCTGATATATTGCTTATATTGTAATATTATGATTTTAATCTCATAATACTATGACTTTATTCTCATAATATTACAACTTTAAACGTGTAATGCTATGACTTTATTCTTGTTATCTTGACTATATTCTCAAAATATAAATATTTAATCATGTCATTTTTCAAACTTTGTTTTTATTCTCCTAAAAGGCCTGTTTTAAGATTTTTCTCAAAACATTGCCACTTTATTCTCATATTAGAATTAAAATATCATAATTCTTTATTCTCATAATTTTGACTTTTTTTCAAATTTTTACTACTATAATCTTGTAATGTAATGAATTGTATTCTTGAAACTTTGACTTTATTCTTATAAAAGACTTATTATTGCAACTTTATACTGATAATATTACAAGTTTAATTTCGTAATGCAATTAATTGATTTTTTGTATTTTTTTTACTTTATTCTAAAAATACTACTGCTTTAATCCCAAAAAGAGTTTTATTCTTGTAACTTTATGACTTTAGTCTCATGATATTACATCTAATTTCTCAATGCTGTGACTTTGTTCTCCTCATTTTGAAAGTTATCTCAAAATATTACTACTTTATCTTGTAATGTTGTAACTTTTATTCTTGAAACTTTGACTTTTTTCTCTTAAAAGGCCTATTATGAGATTATTCTCAAAACTGAGACTTTGTTCTAATAATTTTACATTAATTTCAGATTGCTATGACTTTATTCTCGTCATCTTAATCTTATGTAGTTCATAATGTTACGACTTTTATTCTCGAAACTGACTTTATTCTCATAATAGCCTTATTATACGATTATTCTCAAAACATTTTGATTTTAATCTTGTACGACTTCTACTTTATTCTGAAAATATTACATATTTAATTGTGTTTACTATTTTAATGTTGATTTTATTATCGAAATCTTTATTTTAATCTTGTAATAGGTTTATGAGATTATTCTCTAAACTTTGTGACTTTTATCCTCAAAACTTTCACTTTACTGTCATAAAATAAAATGTTATTTTCATTGGCTTTTTACTTTGATGTCCCACTAAAATCCTGTCATACAATTTGAGTGAAAAATTTAATGATATACGAAAACATGAATTTCTAAAAACGGTCATATTCTACACTTCTGTAACACAGCTAATTCCTCCATTTAACTCAACAATCGCAACAAGATGACTTGTACCCTAATGGCTAGTAATTAATTCTTACCACCTCCCTCTCTCCCATCATATTCCCTTGCCCCCATTTTTTTGCGTCATGCTCTGACGATAGTTCTACATTTGCGAAGCTTTATCTAATGCATAATGTTCATTTCAGGTTCCTAATTAGGTTAAAATGAAAATTGGCACTTCAGAAAGATGGATTGGTGGGAAGGCATCAAACCACCCTGCATGTCTTGGAGTTGTGAGGCTGAAAATGCAATTTGGTAGAGCAGTGCAGCGAGGAGCACGCAGTTCATTAATTTTTACGGTGCAGGTACTATCCCATAGGTGCACATGACTTGCTAGTAGTCCACCTGGACATGAACACAAATACTGGCCCTTTGTCTGCAACAAGCTTCTATTGCTGCCCTGCTCTGATGGTCCTTTCAGAGGTAGAGTCACTGTATACTTCAATGCAACATAACTGAGGTCTTCGTTGAGTATGAAAAAGCTATGAAAGAGCAACCTCTGAGCAACACAATTTCCCTCTGTTTGAGAGAAAGGACAGAATGAAATAGGCACAGAAAATATACGTTGGGAAAACGTTCTGTGCGATTGCTATAGAGTGAAGCCTGAAAACGCAGATAATCATTGTGCACTATCAACAGACACAAGACTCGGGCTTCACATGAATCTATAACTTAAATGATTGCAGACACATTCAGACTGCCGTGGAACAACCTGTTTTGCCACGGCAATGGGAATAGGCATGGAAACAGCTGAAGAAGAGAGATGTGTAGAGGTGGAAGTCTGTACACGAGCTTTGGTGCTCAGCCATTAAAAGCTGATGTTTCAGGCTGCTAAACAACATAATGACTTGTTGAGGCAGAAAAATATTAGCACCAGGGAAATATTTGGAACCCATAATTACATGATCCACAGAGAAGAAGAGAAAGAGTGATGGAGAGAAAGAGAGAGTAAGGACATTTATGATGAAATTGTGAATGTTTTTTTTTTAATACTGTGTCACTTATATCTGCAATTAATAGGGTATGTGTGTATGCTAAAGCTCCGTTCACACCGCCGGTGTCATAGAGCGGCAAAGCGACATGATCCCTTAATTTTCAATGAGAGCAGAGCGACTTTCAGCGATACAAGCAGTGACCGTTGGCGACAGAGGTCACCGTGACGAACGTCAAGACAAAGTTGAGAAAATTGTAACTTTATGCAACTGACAAGTGACATTCGGGAGCAACAACCAATGAGAGTGAAGACAGTGGAGCTCATGTCATCCGTCTCCAGGCAGTGAGTGTGAGATACTGGAGTCGAGCATAGGCAATTGCAGGCAAGGTGGAGAAGTTACTGTAAAAGTTTCTGTGAGCGAGTTCACTGTTCTATATCATTTGATCTGTAACCACATACATGGACATAGCAGCCAAATAAAAATTACGCATGGAAAACTGTGTTGGCATTCCGAGTGAGTTTGTATTCATACACTGATAGCTTGTTCATCTTGTTGAGCACTTCTGCAGGTTATATAACAACACTCTCCCGGCAAAATATACATTTTTAGAAGCAATAGAACTGGTTCCTTGTTGAATTAGAATATATTATTAGATATCTTATAACCTGTAATCAGAATTTCCAAAGCTACTATGGCCAGACTTGCAGTCCACCTGTTGAGTCTAGCAACAACAATCGACAATGTAAGTCGTTTGAAGTATTGATTTTTGATTGCAGACTCTTGACAAATTTGAGCACTAAAAATATACACTACTGTTGCCTGAAATGTTTCTCATGATCTTAAAAAAACTTTTGATCTGAAGGCGTACACTTACATTTTTTAAATAACTTTTGTAGACAAAAATATAATTGTGCCACCATATTCATTTATTTATTATAAAACAAAAAATGTATTTGTAATATGTTTTTGAAATGGATGACCAGACCAAATAATACCAGCCAATAATTGTCCTACACAGATGGGAACTCCTTCAATATTGTTAAAAAAAAGCATCCATGTGATACCTCAAAAAGATGGTTGAGAAAATGTCAAGAGTGCATTTCTGCAAATTCTAGGTAGTGTGGCCACTTTGAAGATGCAAAAATATCACACAGTTTTGATTTATTTTGGATTTCTTTAGTCACAACATAATTCCCATAGTTCAATTTATGTTATTCCATAGTCTTGATGATGAAAAAAAATTATAATAAAGAATGAGTAAGTGACCCTAAACTTTTGAGTGGAAGTGTGTGTGTGTATATATATATATATATATATATATATATATATATATATATATATATATATTAGGGCTGTCAATCGATTGAAATTTGTAATTAAATTAATTACATGATGTCCCGATTTAATCGCATATACAAATATTTTCTGAGAAAGCCCCTCAAATAACAATAATTAAATATATAATGATGAAATAATTATACATAGTTATCTTTAAGAAAAAAAAAAAAAAAAAAAAAAAATATATATATATATATATAGCAGCAGAGTTCATCATTGATAAGGGCATACAAAAAGCAGCTTTATAATACAATGTATTGTTTACTACCATATTATTGATCATAAGTCAATTATTAGCATACAGTTCACAGCAATCCATTTCAAGTGAATTTGTCAATCCGCTGGAGATTTATTATGAGGGCTTGTTTAAGGACCCGTCAATGCACACCTGCATCAGACATGCTTGTGTAGCGTCTCGGGTTCGTCATAAACATAACATTGTTAGGTCACTGTGTCAAGTTAAATATAGTTTAATAATTAAAACACACCTTGAGATCCCTTAGTTTGAATTTGTGCCCCATCAAATGTTTTGAACGCAAGAATGTAACGTTTGTGTTGTTGTCTGTTGAAGGGTTGTTTTGTTCACTGTATAAACTGCGCATTGCCACACAGCTGAAATTTCAATTACTGCCCTCTGGAGTAAACAGGTGGTACTACAAGCTTGCATTTCTCAGGAATCTTCCTTATTGCGTGTCCGGGGGCATTGCGATATATATATATATATATATATATATATATATATATATATAAATTTTATTTCAGTTTTTTCCAGTAAAAATATCTAATTATCCTTAATACAAGAAAAATACTTTAGAAGCAAAATTACATTAGATATTAAGTCTTGTTTAAAGAGAAATCTAACAAAATTTAGTGGTTTTGAGTTAAATTTACCAGTCGGGTAAAATATTAATTTGTTTTTCTTAACCCCATTGGAAAATATTTTTTTTTTTTCTTAAAAGCATAATTTTTATTTACATTTTGTTTAATAATTTGTTCTTAGCTTGTTACACGGTCCCAACATTCACCATTAAAAAATTTTAATTGTGTAATTAACAAAATTATATTAATAGAAATTATATATTTATTTTTATTTAATTTTATTAGGGTTAGTGGTAAGTTTAGGTAAGATTTGGTAAGTCAATTTGATGGAATGTTGTTATGAAATTGCAATGTGTAAATATTTTTTTGAGTGCATGGAAAACACACATTTTTTTGTGATTTGCTGGTCTGAAATATATAAAATTTAATTTTTTTACAAATAAGGAATACAGCAAAAGCGATTCATCCTAATGAGGCAATAACATGAGAAATGTTGCAATGCAAAGATTCATAGTGAATGTAGATATTTTTTGTATCTTTTTTGAGTGTATGATTTTTAATATATCTATTCTATAATATATACAGTACTGTATATGTATTATTATTATTCAAATACTTATCCTTATATATCGGCATTGGCCAAAAGGTGTGGGAATCCTGTCTGGAGGAGGCGCATATAACAAGGAGGAAATTGTAGAAGCGAGAGGCTAAAGAAAACGTCTGGATGAGGATAAACAATTGAGATATTAATTGTTCTCATTTGTGATTTTTCTGTCCAATAGGAGCATGACCAAACACACACACACACACACACACACCAAATCATCTTAACTGTCTTCTAATCTTGGGAATTTGCCAGAAAGGATGTGTAGGGAGTCAAGGACATCAATGGAGGACGACATGGTTGTATTTGAGTGCACACACACACACAGACACACACACACACACACACACACACATGCATGTTTTGAGTGTGTGGGGAGACGTGACACTAAACGCAAACAGAGCTGCAATAGTGAACTGTTACTGAAAAGTGTGTGGAAAACACAGACTTCATGGTACATAGACCAGACGGGATGTTCTGTTAGCCTCTCATTGAACACCCATCAACCGTGACATCAGCTGTTATGTGTTGCAACACAAAGAAATGCTCTAAAACCAATTTGGATTTGGAAACCAGTCCATCCAGACTGAACTCATATCCTTCTTTCTCCCATCACATTCCTGTTTAGCTCCAATATAATTTCCATAAAAGGCAAAAAAAAGAAAAAAAGAAAAAAGAAAAGTGTGGACGGTCAGTCGGCAAGTTGTTTTGAACTTTTCCATAGCTGCCCTGATAACATCTTAATATTGTATTCCGTTTGACTAAATCCTCCATGCTGAGAAGTTCTCCCAAGGACTCATCAGCGTCTGAATTATTAAACAGTGTAAGCAAAGTTAATAGTCAAATGCTGACCAAGTGCTTCAGGGTTCATGGGATTTCTTCAGCAAACCCCAATCCACCTATCAGAATGCTTTATTTTGCAGGAACACACTAAAGGTGCAGTTAACCTTTAAGCATGCAGAATTCCTCAAAATTAATATTGGCAATAAGATATGAGGTCATGCTCTTGGACTGTTTTATTTTTAACTAAATAATAATTATGAAATGACCAAGAGGTCAGTCTGTGTCTGTCACAATACAAATTTTGCAGGTCAGAGTTCAGTAAACACAAATGACTAAATGATGACAGTGTTTTTGTTTTACTGTCCCTTTAAGAGAATCCTGCTGCTGCACTTTGGTAATGGATTGTGTATCTGTATGGCTGCTCTCGAGGGCAGTGCAGGCAGCCTGTCTTGTGCTTTAATGCGGTTTGCCATAATGAATGCATTTCCAAATTAGATGACTTTTTTTATCCATTATTTCTTTTGCTCATCCCAGCGGTTATTGATTCAGTTGCAGTGCCCCCTGAACTTGACCTTGCTTGTGTTGGTCAATGTCAATAATCTCATCCTGCCCTGCCTTTCCTTGTTCGAGGGAGCTATCGATAGCTGCGTTTAGCAACCGGGACTCTCAGGATCTGAAGATCCATAAGCATTTTGAGGTGTTGGAAAACACATCAGGCAATTGAACCAAAAATCCACGTGAAATCAAAATGACTTTATTATATATTTATGTGTACATTTGTATATACATATATATATGTGGGTGTGTGTGTGTGTGTGTGTGTGTGTGTGTGTTTAAGAAAGATTAATAAAACAAAGATGTTTTTTCTTTAGAGTATTGTGATTTTAAGATGAATATAAGATGGAGGTAAAACACACCACCCTAACTTAATATATTAACCTAAACCTGACCAATAGTGTTCTAAATGAAAATGAGAGGTGAACAAATCGGACATCTTTAAGGCCCGGGATACTCTGTTTTTTTGTGTTCCGTATCAGATTGCTCTTGGTCAACTGTGTAGCATTTCAAAGTATACTCCTCTGACCACAAACGAATACAAACAAGTTCAACCAATTAGAAGCTTCACATTTCTGCCTTTAAACTAGAGCCCGACCGATTTGTGATTTTTGAGACCGATACCAATTTTAGAGGTGGAAAATTCACCGATTACCGATACGGTGGCCGATATAGTTCATATTTGAGCTGGAATGAAAACAGACCTTTTCTATGTAGATTGTTCACCGATTTTGCACCGAAATAACTATGCAAAGGTACTCAGGAGACTGCTTTCTTAAACAAATATTTTTTATCAAAGAATATTTGACATTATTATTATACGTTGTCAACAAATTCTGGAAATGAACACTGCGAAAAATAAAGAATAAATAAAAATACAATAAATAGCTTAAAAAACATCAGTACTGTAAGTTTAATATCAGTCAAATGCTGACCATTAAAATAAAGAATCTGGAGTTGTTCGGTTGAAGGGGGTACCAAACTGTGAATCCAGAACAAAGGTTTGTTTACATATTAGCTTTCACTCAGCTGACATGCAGTGAAAGTAGCTAAGCGGTTAGCTAGTTAGCTATAAGCTCGTTGTCATGGAGAGTAAAAGATGGACCAGCATTGCATCTCACCAACTAGGTAACAGCGTAGTGTGAAACCAACATTCAACAGACACAATCCATCACCGCACTGTTGTCTGCTGAGCTGCAAAAAGATGCTCTGATGTTTACCTTTCAATCTGCTACATTACTTACTGCAATGACAAACTATAGCTGGCTAACAGCAAACAGACATGAGTGACATGGTTGTCAGGGACAGGGTTAACGTTATATTAGTTATATTGAAAGGGGAAAATGATGGGATCATTGTTTATTAACTTTCCAGTATGTATTTCACAAACTAGTTAGCAACTTACCGAAAAGATACCGCTTAACTCTGCACCGCTTAACTCCGCCATGTCTGCAGTGGAGAGCCACCGTCAGTTCAGAGTCAGCTTTGTAAACAATGAAGTCGGAGTGCGCTCTGCTGGACAAACTACATAATGCCACCAATTCAAGCATTGTTTTCTGCATTATATTTTGCACATATCAGTAAACATATACACCGATACGATATATTGTGATATCGGCTGATGATATCGGCTGACCGATATTTCGTTCGGGCACTATTTTAAACCCTTCAAAATTGGCCACATTCACTTCCATTGTAAGTGTCTCACTGTAACATTAGTTTTTGCTTTTTTTAATGAAAAGGAGGGACGAGCCAAACTTAATTGCGGTGAAATGTGGATCTTGGCTCGTAAAAGTCAGTTTGCATGAAATTAGTTAAAGTAACGTTCATTCTATGAGACAAAGTTGAATAACTTAATTGACAGGCAACCTGAGCCGCTTTGAAAACAGCGTGGTCTCGCGTAGTCTTTCACCGTCATCTTCTATCAAATTCAGTCCACGATTCATCATTCCCAAGGTTTTCCTGTGAAAACAGCAGGTGTAAGAGCACTGTGTTTTACTATTGTTGCATTTTCTGTTGTATTTCTTTCACAGAAGTGGAAATGAATGTGTTTTGTTCTTGAAATCTTTCTGTTTTGAGGATAATGCGAGTATGATGATGCTCTTTCTGTCTCTCTCTCTCTCTCTCTCTCTCTCTCTCTCTCTCTGTCTCTCTCTCTCTCTGCGGATTTTGATACGGATCATGAGTGGACAGTGCTTGTCATTTGGAGAGCCCTGTCCTACTCTCCCTCGGCCCTCTTATCTCTGTATCTGACACAGTTGTTTCTGCTGGTGATGAGCGGAAATAGCACAATGATAAAATACCAAATCACTTCAGTGGGACTTCACAGCCTCTTCAAGCTTTCCATAGACAATTATTCCGCACTGAGCGCCTCTTCAAGGTGTAATCTAACATCTCCGTAGCAACTGAGCTGGAGATTTCCAATTGTGTCACGTGCATTCACAGAGATACCAGTCACTCTGAGGCTAAACGCATTGAAACTACCGAACATGGTTTTGAGAGCTTTGGACTCACACTTACTCCGTAATGTGTGGATCTTATTTCTTCCTGTTTTGGAGCTAATTATGGTACAGATCAAATCATGTTTCTAGATGGATGCAAGAAAATTATTGTTGCCACATAGTCTTTGAGTTTAGGCAGAAAGCCTAATGGTCATGTCTGTCTGATACTTCAATTACATATATATATATATATATACACACAATATATTTAAACACAATAAATGCTTTTCTAAAATACATTTCAAATAATTGGCCAGTTTTGGATTTAAAAAAATACTGTATTTCTTTTATAATTGTTTTAAATTATTTATTGCCATTGACACAGAAAGTACAATAAGTAGTACCAGGGCTGGACTGGGAAGATAAATCGGCCCGGGATTTTACTTGGCAACTTGCCCAAAAGTAGGTGGGGGGTTTCGCTGCCCTTTTCTGCATATCGCAGCGGCGTTTTGTGGTCTGTTCTGCATACCGCGCCAGCTCATTTTTGCTTATCACAGCCCATTCGGCACATTTCGCGGCTGATCCACTGGCCTGCTCGGTTCTCCCTCTGGCCAGTCCGCCCTGGATCGGCCCCAAAGTGCTTCGGCCCACCGGGAAAATGCCATTCCAGCCCTGAGTAGAACACAGATGTCTCAAGACACGTTTTTAAAAGTTGATGTTCTTTTTAACTTGATACACTGTCCAAAAAAAAATAATGTTGCATTCAACAGAGAGATGCGGCACAAACATCCGTCTGGCACATGCAGATGCAAAAGCGTTATTGGTGTGAGTGTCTTAGAAGACAGCATAATTATTGACCTTCTGGAGCAGCCTTCACATTGGGTGTGCCCCATAAACCTCAAAATGCTGTCTAGATAGGCAGCTCACTAGGTTTGGAACAGAGCTACGGTAGAGTGAGAGAGAGAAAGAGTGAGGTATCATTAGTGTTGAATAGAATAGCTTAAATTTTGATTATATAAATGAGAAAAGATGAGCATGGATAATTGAACACATCATCATAAAAATTTTAACCAGTCAAAGATGTTAAAAGAAACTAATTAAAACAAATGTTTCAACCTCCATCTTCATGGGCATAACTTATTCAGAGGCCTGTGAGAAGAGAACAATCCAGCCCTGTCATTATCTCAACTACAGTAAATTATTTAATGACGTTTGGTCTGTGAAAACATTAGGAGTGCATTAAGGATTGAAGGCCTATGGGAGATTTAACTTACAGTTGGACTTGAAAATGTAAAAACTGAATATATTATTACTATTGAATTGTTTTGTTAGATCAATATTTACTGTGTAAAATTTGTATTAAAGAGCAGTTTGTGAATTAAATAGTGAATTTAAGGCTTTTATGAATTCAAATTCATTTTTATGTATTGTAAGACCTTGAGGGTTGCATATCCCATACATGTATCTGCTGTTCTAATTAAGTGAAGATATTCAAAAGGATTTTAAGGCTTTTTAAATGTACACATGAACTTTTTTTTTTATCCCTTGCGTTGTTTAGTATCTTTAGTGTTGTTTAATGGACAATCATTTTTAATCACAATTAAAAAAAAAATCAAAATAAAAGATCTTCAACATTTTGTTTATACAGAATAAAAAAAATAAGTAAACATTTTTTATCTGTTTTATGTGGAAAGAAATGTTGGTTAATGATTTAATTTTTAAAATGGTTTATACATTTGATATTTAACAAAAAAAAGGCATCCAGTACCGCCGCTCCCTATATGCAGACTACGCAGTCTGCGTAGGGCACCAACTCCCTAGGGGGGCACCATTTTACCCTAGGAGGGCAACAGAAAGTCCACCGGCTGCCCTTACTCGCATGTTATACATTATTCAAGGATCCGAAAGCAGTTCTGGAACAGATGATTGCTTCACGCTCCTATCAAGCGACCCAGGGCTGGACTGGGAATAAAAATCGTCCCATTCGGTTCGTTTCGCGGCCGACCCACTGGCTTGCTCGGTTCTTCCTATGGCCAGTCCGCACCTGATCGGCCCCAAAGTGCTTCGGCCCACCGAGAAAATACCTGGTATGCCAGATTACCAGTCCAGCCCTGACGTGACCCGGCCCCCCCATCTCCAACTGAAACTCTGCATAGGGCATCAATTTGGCCAGCAGCGGCCCTTCAGGCGTCCATGTGTTTATTGTCGTTTTACGAAGTTTTCAAACTTCCAATCAGTACTAAGATTTGGAAGTAGCGTATTTATTACTTTATTATTAATATACAGTAAAAAAATTCTCACCATCACAATTTCTCTACTGTGTACATGTTTCTATGCTGCATTAGGTACAATACTTTGACATATCAGCGTGACTCTTTTGCTGTTTTTAAGAGTTAGTCGGAAATGCATACTTGAGTTTCTGCCCGCCTCTTTGAGGAACGTTCACTGCATTCAAAAACGACTGAACAATGATGCATGAGAGTCTGTAATTTTCTGAATCAGTTAATTACATGTTGTAGTCTGTTTGGGCTCATCATTTAATTAACTCACAGCACTTTTACATGCTACTTAACATGTGCAAGTGATGCAGAATTGTGTGTGTGTTGTGCAGGTGTGTGATGGGGTATTCGGACCTGATTGGAAAATGTCTTGAAGTTTATCAATTGCATGTGACACAACTCTCCTTTCTAATGAGATCAGACATGAATGCAAATTAACCAGCTAAAACATGGGAGAAAGCTGAGATTGGTATGTAATTTAAAGTCAATATGAAATCCAAAACCTTATTCATTTACTATCATAATGTGAAAGAAGACTTGTTTACGGTTCTTCATTGTCCATTCATGAAAATAATTTGCTCTGCCTCTGCTCCTGACGCAGTCCTCCCTTTTCGGCTAATGTCAAAAATCCCCTCCAACAACCTAGCTACATTCTAGCATGGAACACTGACTTTTCATGATTAAACACTATCCAGTTTCACGGTATCAGATTACAGAAGCAAAATGGGTTGCGAAAAGAGGCCAAATCCTACATCACCCCCTCAAACTCAACTTCATAATGTCAGTCAAGGTTTCTTGCACCAAAAACATTATTTATTTATAATAATGTTTCATGACACTTAGAACTAAACATGCTGTTTTGCTACTGCTCCTTTAAGAGCACTATAAACATTCTTTATTATGATTGGCTAACCTCTTTGCATGTGAAATGCAGGGACGGATTATGACTTGCAAAGGCCCTGGGGCCAATTATCTTCAAAGGCCCCCCTCAACTCAAAAGTTGTTGAGTGTGGGGTGGGGGGGGGTTGGGTTGGGGGGGGGGGGGGGGTCGTTGTTCATGCCCAAACATGTTTTCAATTTGGGGGATCGCCAAACTAGATTGTGCAGCCTTAAAGCCCAGGGCACCCCCGGGCAGTCAAGGGCCCCCTGGTAGTCAAGGGCCCCTGGACACTGGCCCCATTGACCCAGTGTGTAATCCGTCCCTGTTGAAATGAGTAGCAATACACCCGCAAAGTTAAAAGTTAGCCATCGTGGGGTCTGTTGAGTGTGAAACCGAGACCTTATCCAGTCAAGTCAGGCCATTTATCCAGCGCTAGATTAATATTCTGCCTCTTTTTAATGTCTTTTTGTGACACTATAATGTCTCGTCTGATCTTCCAAGCTGACTATAAAAGAATATTTGGTCGCCTTGACTGACCGCTGCAGATGAAATGTAAGCATTTGAGTTAGCATTGCTTAGCATGGGAGTTTCGCCGGATTATGCGACTTCCTATTGTGCCGTTCGCGCCTCTGACAGCGCCTGCGGCACCCGACCGCACAAGCCTTGACAGCTTGATGAATTAGGCCTGACACTTGCCAAAATAGCCGTCCTCTATGCCAGCTGCCAGTAGAGCGTCTATACTCCGCTAATTGAATTGGCAATTTGTGTAACAGTACCTGCCCCTGAGCCTTTGGTGAAGCCAGGGACCGCCATTTAGCTCCAATAATCCAGGACTAGGGAATAAGAGGTCTGAACTTCACAAGAAATTATTGCATATTTGAAATGACAGTCAGAAACCTTGCTGCCAATTTCCCATTCAATGAGAAATAAATTAACAATAGCAATAATGTTGACTTATAAAAGTGAAAGTTAAATTGACTTTCTAATAGCACTAGCGATTTGAAATTGCCACTGCGTGCAGTAACAAATTGTATTTATTGCAGTCTTGCACCAAATGCTGTTTGTGGCATGGCGGGTATTGAAGACTTGCATTACATATTGAAACTGTCGAATGAAACCAATATGTTCTTATAATAAAATCGCATTAGACCAAAACAGGGAGGGACTTTGTCCATTTGCATGTTTGTGAATTGACCAAAATTGTCTTTGGTGTCATGGCATCAGAACACTTCCCCCTAATATTCATCTTAGTGGTCCTCCAATATGTGTTTTTAATGTTTGATTTTAAAATTTTTACATTTAATTTGTCCAGTCCTCAATATGTGATTGCTTACTTGTGACTATCCACACGTTTTTGACAAATAAGGGGCCATTCACACAGGATGTGTTGATTGTGCTCAAAAACAGCTAGATGCAGAACAGTACAATGGAATGGTATAGTACGTAGGGGTCTCGAGATGCTTTTTAAAAAGTTGAATTTATTTCAGTATTACATGAAATGCTGAAGAAAAAGCCAGACATGTCGCAATGGTCAGAGTTTTCCATCTAGTACATTTTTGCATAGACCAGCAATTAAAATATCACATATGGACTGCTGTAGCTGTGTCCTTTTTGAATGGCCCCTAAGTATCTTCTGCCAGGAATCTAAACCTTTTGATGATATACCAGTACTCAATAACAGATCCTCTAGCTGACACTCACACCATACTACAAAATTCTGCTGTATATTTTACAGTGTCATTACTGTTGTGTGGCACTTATTAGGGGAAGGTTGATGTATTTGCTTGCGTTTCCTCTGTAATTTATTTGTATCTGCTCAATCTGCCGTAGCTAAACTAGGGGAGATGTATTACGGAGAATCATGGCAGGACAGACATTGTGTTGCCTCTCCGCTCCCGCGAGCTCTCTATTTATATATCATTTGCGTCACCAGCAAAATGAAGCAGATTAATAGAGCATAATTCCTGAGATCAATATGCAATTATATTCATCTCTCGGGCTGTTTGGGCAGCCGTGCAGAGGAAAGGCCGCTGAATTGCTGCCGTGTCCCAGCCATAAGTGTGAGAGGCACCTCATAAGGCCCTTTTACTTGACAAGTGTCAACTAGTATCGAGAAAAATCAACGAGATATGATTTAACTTTGTAGAATCATACAAACAAATGAGACATTTTAAGTGTTGTTATTCAAAGTTATTTAAATAGGCAATAGGTTTTAGTGGCATCACAGGCTAGAGCCGAGATTTGCAGTTTGCTAGTCGATTGCAGGTGGTATTAGGAGGAATTCTTACTCTAGAGAGTATTTGATTGGACAAAAATCTGTGTAGTTCAAGATGCTAATTCTTTTGTTAAAACTCATATGTATTATTTGAGTTGTGAAGTTGTTTAAATCGTCAACTTTACGGTTGATTTAGGGTTTATGCCGTTACGTCATCATGGAACCGAAGTTATGAAATGGGATATATCTTTACACAGAAAAGGTTAGTAATCGGTTATCAAACATATTGTTTGCGTCTTGGTGCATCACTTTTGAAACGTGTGTTTTTACGTTTACGGATTGCATCGTTCACTTCCACTGTAAAGGCCTTGTAACCCAGATTTGGCTTCTTTTATTCTTTTTTTTTAAGAAAAGGATGAAATGTCAAAATGAATTACTTGTAATCACCAATCACCACAAATGCTGTCACTTGAGCTTAACTTTTATTGAACCACTAATATTCTTTAAGACCTCTCCCACTTGAATCTACTCTAGAAGCTCAAAGACCTCAAGATATGAGGCAGCCCCAGCAAGTTGATCTGTTTAAGACTGCACTTTCCCTTGGTTCCAGTGCCTTGTCTTCAAGGGTTTTAATGCCATCACTGGACACTCTGGATGCCAATGACAATATGCAGTAATTGTATTAAATTTGCTAGTCATGTTTACTGTTTTTTTTCTGTTTTTTTTTTTTCTGTAAGGCAATATTAATGTCATTATTTTATCCCAGCCCATTTATTCCCTTAGAAAAAAATACTTTGCCACTACCATGGTACAGTGATACCTTGTTATTGAAAGTCTGGTATTTACATACTGTAGTACTCCATGGTACTACCAAAGTTAATGTCCAAAAAACATTGTACAGTAGTACCATGTCCCATCTGGTAGTTCAATGGAATTTTTTGGTATTTTTGTGTGGTTTGTTATTGGGAACTGTACAAAAATTACTTTGGTGACTTACAAAAAAGTGCCCTCAGTACCAAAAATACCATGTTATTACTATGGTAAATGTCCAAAATACTTGGTACTAATGGCACAATGGCACTTGGTTCAAATGTGAATGCTTGTGAATACATTTTAAAGCTCCTCCTTGAATTTGAGGACTTGACACTGATTCAGGTTTTATAATCAGATTCAGGTAATTTGATGAAGACACCCAGAGCACTCAGAAAGAGCAATCAAGCCTGTATGTAATCAAACTTCTTCTTGACCAATCACAACGTAGCTCACAGTTCCCATTTGGAAGCGGAAGGGGTTCACTGTACAATAGTGCCAATGTGGGATCATGGCTGAATGAGAGCCACCATCTCTCTCTAGCGTAAGTTACTTGTACTTACACTGATGCAAATTCCAGAAGTAATTAATGTGATTGGTAAACAGGTTGTAGATGCATTAAATAAATGTTTATCAGTCATCTGATATCTGGCATATTTACTTTTTGTCAGATCAACATTTGCCACCAGTGTTGTAACTGCAAGGCAGTTAGCTTATCTTTGCTGCTGTTTTTATTTATTTATGTATTTATTAATGCTCTACATAACACACAGGGGATACATTCATCTTTGCTGGCCGACCTTCCAATCCAGACCTGACTTATGTTAAGTTAACTTTAGCTTTGCAGTTGCTACGGTTTGGACACCTGCACTTGGGGCACATCCATCTAAACTTGAAAAACGAAATAAAAGTAGAGTAAACTATCTAGCAAACATTACATTACACAGAATGTGGTTGGCTCGTGAAACACAGCAAACATTAGCAAACTGCCTTTTGGAACCTGTGGCAAACATTTATCTGATAAACGTTTATTTAATGCATCTAACAGTCTGTTTACCTGTCACACTAAATATGTCTGGAGTTTGCATCTGGGCTGAACAAGTAACTTCCACTAGAAAGAGGTGGTGGTTCTCGATCGGCCATGATCCAACCGTGGCACTATTTCACAGTGGACCCTTCCTTTTCCAAATGTTCCAACTGTGAGCTATGTTGTGATTGGTCAAGAAGGAGTTCGATTACATACAGGCTTGGTTGCTCTTTCTGAGTACCCCGGATGTCTTTGTCAAATTCACCCAAATCTGAATATAAAACCTGAATCTGTGTATTAAAATCGTTTATCTGAATTCAACGTTTGGATTCAAAGTTAAAAACTTCTCGGGTTACTTGTGTAACCCTTGTTCCCTGAAAAAAGCGGAACGAGATGCTGTGCTGCTAAGCGCTATGGGGAAACAATCTTATTGTGAGCTGCTCTGAACATGTGTGTAACACGTCAATGAAATTGACTGGAATTTATAGCCTCGGTTGGTGAGATCATTGGACGCACCTGTGGCCAGGCTATAAATAGGAGGCGTCACCAGAGTGTCGTCAGATTATTTTTCTGAAGAGCGGTCCTGGGACGTCCCAGTGCGGCAAAAGAAGCGCAGCATCTCGTTCCGCTTTTTTCAGGGAACAAGGGTTACACAAGTAACCCGAGACGTTCCCTTTACAAAAAGCTTCACTTTGATGCTGCGCTGCTAAGCGGTATGGGGAACGAAATGCCCACGTTGCCGCACTGGGGCTGTCCGGACCCCTGATCGTTGTGAAGTGTTTTCACAGAACGCGAGAGGTTCCAGACATGAGCTTAAGATGTCGACTCAAGGGCATAAGCCCGGAGTAGCAGAACATCTAACACCATAAAATCCGAAGAGTGTGTGCGGAAAGGACTAGCCTGCCGTATCACAAACCTGGTTAGACATGAGCTTGAGATGTCGACTCAAAGACATAAGAGTCCGGAGTAGCGGAGCATCTAGCCCACAAAGTCAAAAGATGAGTTTGAGAAGCCGACCCAAGGGCTCTAACTCAAAAGTTCGTACCATGAACTTGGATTTGGCATGAGCCTGGGATGTCGACCCAAGGACATAGTCCGGGGTAGCAAAAACATCCTAGCCCATGTAGAAAATTGTAGAATGTGCGTGGAGAGGACCAGCCCGCCACGTCACAAACTTGTTCCTGCATGAGTTTGAGATGTCGACTCGAGGGCGTAAAAGCCCGGAGTAGCATGGACATCCAAACTATAGAATCTAATGAATGTGTGCGGAGAGGACCAGCCTGCCGCATCACAAACTTGCTTAGACATTAGCGTAGATGTCGACCCAAGGGCATACCGGGGTAGCAGGAGCATCTAGCCAAACCATAGATCCTGAAGAATGTGTGCGGAGGTGACCAGCCTGCCGCATCACAAACTTGCTTAGACATGAGCGTAGATGTCGACCCAAGGGCATAAGAGCCCGGGGTAGCATGAACATCTAGAAACATGACCATGAAACCAGATGAATGTGTGCGGGGAGGACCAGCCTGCCGCATCACAAACTTGCTGCAGAGAGAGGCCTCTAGCCGAGGCTTTAAAGGAGGACAGCCTTCTGGTAGAGTGCGCCCTAAAACCTACTGGCGAAGCTTGACCGCGCGCCTCGTAGGCCGGGGCAAAAATGTACCTCACCCAAAGTGACATAGTCTGCCAGGAAGTGACCGCCCCCCGGTCATGGCTTCCAAGTGAAGAATTGCTGCCCTGACTTTACGCCACTAGCAAAAGCGGTGGACATAAGTCTGAAGGGTACAGACTGGACAGAGTCTGAGAAGTCTTAGCTGCTCCGGCGTTACAAACGGCAGGGAGCAGAAGGCTTAGAAAATAACCGGCCAAGGGACGCTAAAGACACCTTGGGCAGGTAGTTAGGGTGAGGGTGCAAAGAATGCTTTTGGTCATTCTGGGGCAAACTCTAGACAGGCCGGCAAAAGAGACAGAGCCTGTAGGTACCCAAGTCTCCTTAGAGACGTAATTGCCATAAGAAAAACCATCCTGAGAGTCAGAAGTCTACCAAACGCTGACTCTAGAGGTCTAAAAAGGGGTCTTACCCTGTGAAGAGGTCCTAGCAAGGACGCCTCTTAGGGGGCACCCCACCCACCAAGGCGTGGCAAACCACAGTGGAAGCCACATAGAACCTGGCAGTGGCGAGGCAAGTGCCCGCTGACAGTTCTTTCTACAGAAAATCCAGAACTGAAGCAAACTGGCAGTTAGCTGGTTCTGTAATATGAACTAAGGGGGGAAACTGGGCGACTCGGGGAGAAGTAGAGGAGACATTGCGCTATCAAAAGAGGCGAAGAGGTCCTCTTCTGCCCTGTAAAATCTACCCAGATCAGTTCCAAGTGGAGGGAGCCGTAGCACTTGAAATGTTCTCGGAAACTTCAATAGAAAGCCCTGTGAACCTCAGTTGGTACCCTTAGGGGCCAAGCATGAAAGTTTTCACAATTCGGACCAGTGATGAGAAGGTCCTTCCTGTCCGGAATCGCCCAAGGCGAGCCGTCAAGGAGAGAAATTTGAGAAACATATCCTGTTCGGCCAGCGCAGCGCCATTAAAAGGAGGCAAGACCCTTGCTGGCGAACCGTAAGTGCCTTTGAGCCCAGACCCAAGGGGGCTGGGTGACTTAGGGAGAAGTAGAGGAGACATTGTGCTATCATAGAGGCGAAGAGGTCCTCTTCTACCCTAGATTAGTAAATCTGCTCCCACACACACACGGGCATCCAGGGACGAAACTGCCCTGAGCTGCCCTGGGCCCCAAGGAGGATCGAACGTGCCAGAAATTCAGCTGACGTGAACGTGGATCCCCCGATGGTTTATGTAAGAGGCTACCACTGTATTGCCCACCCGCACCAAGACATGGCAGCCTCAGGAGGAAGTATTTCAGGGCCAGTAATATGGCCATCAGCTCGAGACAGTTACTGTGACAACCGAACTGACGACCCTCCTATCCCTTTAAGCCGGACAACCACTTAAGGCCGCTACCCAGCCCGTCAGGGAGGCGTCTGTCGTTAGCAGCCTGCGACGACAAGACGCACCTAGAGTGGGACCCAAGGTAAGAACCGGGGTCTGAACCACATAGAAAGGGAACGAAGCACTGGGCGCGTAACCCTTATTTGCCTGAGGGGACTGGCCCTTGGATGAAACCCCCTGGCTTTTAGCCACAGCTGAAACGGTCTCATATGCAGAAGGCCCAAAGGAATCACCGTGGACGCAGACGCCATGAGACCTAATATTCGTTGATACTGAAGAACAGTGCAACCTTGACCTAGCCTGAGATTGCTCAGGGAGTTCTGAATGGAGATGACACGAGCGGGAGACAACTGTGCCTGCATCGTGATCGAATTCCATATGACCCCTAAATAGGAAATTTTCTGGGTCGGGGAAAGAACGCTCGTTTGGCGTTGAGTCTCGGACCCAGAGAACCTAGATGAGCCAAGACGATATCCCTGTGCTGAACTGCCAGTTTCTGAGACTGGGCTAGGATCAGCCAGTCGTCTAGATAATTCAGAATGCGGATGCCCTGGAGTCGCAAAGGAGCCAGTGCTGCATCCATGCATTTCGTGAATGTGCGGGGTGATAGGGCTAGGCCGAATGGAAGGACCTGATACTGGAAGGCTTCGTCCCCAAAAGCGAACATCAGGAACTTCCTGTGCTGTGGCAGAATTCCAATATGAAAATATGCGTCCATGAGGTCGATCGTGACCAGCCAATCGAGACGTTGGAACTGAGACACGACGGACTTGACTGTTAGCATCTTGAACTTGAGCGTCTTGACCGAGCGGTTCAAGGCACGAAGATCTAAGATCGGACGCAACCCCCCCCCCCTTCTTGGGGACCAGGAAGTATCTGCTGGAATAGCCTGACTTTTTCTCTGGAAGGGGAACATGTTCTATGGCCCCTTTTTCCAAGAGATTTTGCAGTTCTACCTGAAGTAGACATGCCTGTTCCGGGCTTACGGTAGTGGAAACCACGCCGTTGAAGCTCGGAGGGCGGCAAGCCTTTTTCTACTGTTTTTAGAACCCACATAGAAATACCTGGCAGAAGTTTCCACGCTGCCAGGTTCTCTGAGATGGGAACTAATTTCAAGACTTCCTGTCGAGGGGGTGTCGAATGTTCCGTGTCCTGGATTATAGCAGGGAGCAACGGTACATTCAACATCTTGTTGGAAACCTCTGTCACCCGAAACACCAAGGGTGGCGGGAGTGTAGAGGTTTTGTGAGGGTATCGGGAGGGCCGAAGTGAATGATACACACGCCCCGTCCCGAAGGGAACTACCCTCACAGGGTTGGATACAGGACCGTCAGGGCTTCTTTCTCTTGGAGATACAAGCCCTGAGGTCTTGTTTGGGAGGTTGCTGAGGGCGACGAGCCTGTCCCCAATCTCTGCGAGGGGGAGCACGACTTGCCACGCTTTGTTTTTGAACCTCCCTCCTAACAGAATCAGGGCGAGACTGGGTGACCGACGGCCTCGCCCCCTGAGTGCGACGAGGAAGAAATTGCCCAAAGGCTTCCTCATGGCTTTTCGCCTCCTGGAATCTGGAGATAACCGTATTCATGGCGTCTCCAAAGAGACCAGAAGGCGAAACTGGGGCATCAAGGAGGAAAACTCTGTCCTTATCCTTGATGCCGGATAGATTAAGCCATAAGTGCCTCTCAGTGCTGACCAAAGCAGACATAGACCGGCCAATAGCACGGGCTGACTGCTTGGTGGCACGGAGAGACAAATCCGCAGCTCGACAAAGTTCAGAAAAAGCTTCGTCGTCGAGGTCTCTTCCAGCACTCAAGTCTTTTAGTAGGTCAGCCTGGTACGCCTGCAAGACAGCCATGGTGTGCAGCGCAGCACCAGCCTGACCCGCCGCTTGATATGCTCTCCCAACCAGCATGGAGGTTACCCTGCATGGCTTAGAGGGGAGAGCAGATTTCTTAAGCGACGATGCCGAACCCGGCGAGAGATAACCCGCAAGTGTCTCTTCGACCGGTGGCATCTTTAAATACCCTCGCGCCTCAGCGCCCACGATAGTCGAATATACTGACGTGGAGGGCACGTGAACGCGCGAGGTATAAGGTTTATTCCAAGAACGAGAAAGCTCGTCGTGGAGATCATCAAAGAAGGGAAGGGACTGATAAGGTGTTCCCTTCCCTTGGTCACCAGACAGAAATCTGTCTTCTAACTTAGAGTGCTTGGGGGGAACTTGGTCACGTGGCCAATCTATTTTAAGTCTGGCCACCGCGCGAGTAATCACATCGAGCAGCTCCTCCGAAGATTTAGAATCGCGATTGGAGCGCTCAGATGCGGTTAACTCGGAATCTGATCCAAGGGAATGGAGGTCCCCCTCGCGACCTGAAGAGGCGCCGAAGCACGCTTCAGGATCATGCGAGGGACCAGCAGGATCTGGGGAGAGAGCGAGCGAAAGGGGCGAACCCGTCTCTCGCTCCTCAGCCAGATCCATGCGAGAGCCCCACGAATGAAGTGTGGGTGCCGGCTCTCGGAAGTAAGCAAGGCGAGCGCGAAGCATCCCGACCGAAAGTAGGTCGCAATGCGCGCACCCGCCCTGTTCCAACGCGAGAGTAGCGTGCTCTTCCCCCAAGCAAACAAAGCAAAATTGATGCGTGTCCTTGTCAGACATAGAACGCTGACAAGGAAACACGCATCGTTTGCCCTGTTTTTCCGCCATTTTCACCTTTCTTTTTCTTTTTTTTTATATATATATATAAAAGAGAGAAGGAAGGAAAAGACAAATTTCTAACAAGAGTTTTGTGAAAACACACAGAGAGAAAGCTCTGAAGAAAAATGTCTGACGACACTCTGGTGACGCCTCCTATTTATAGCCTGGCCACAGGTGCGTCCAATGATCTCACCAACCGAGGCTATAAATTCCAGTCAATTTCATTGACGTGTTACACACATGTTCAGAGCAGCTCACAATAAGATTGTTTCCCCATAGCGCTTAGCAGCGCAGCATCAAAGTGAAGCTTTTTGTAAAGGGAACTACATGTTCAATTTCAAGTTAATATGTTCAAATTCAAGTCCTAAAATTTAAATTCAAGTCCCAGTGGCACATATTTCATTCCCTATTGGACTTTGGTATCGGCGAGTACCAAAAATGTGGTATCAGGACATACCAATTTTTTTGTACTTGGACGGTCATTTATGATATCAGATGGTAATGCCATGGCATTTTAAAATACACCATGGTAGTTAATGATTTCCATAATCATGTACCATCTTATTTACATGGTTTTTCAAGGTACTTCAACAAATACGATGGGACCTCCATGGTAAATGTCCCAAAAGCCATTATATTGCCAAGCTTCAAATCCAAATAATCCATGGTAATAGCAAAAGTGTAGGGTTTGTTTTTTGTATCAGGTGTCACAGAGAGTCTGCAGGGGTGCAAAACACTTACGTTTCCCAGCTGGTTATTAAGAGCGGGACACCAGCGGTCTGAAAGGTGGCCTAAGACTACTTGGAAAGAAAACAGTTTAACATTTTAGCTTTTTTCATTATGAAATATTAATGCAAAATAGTTTTGATTTAAAAAGCTCTTCAAGGTCAAGGAATCTGGAGGATACATGGCTGATTTCCATGATCTTTCATAGCCAAGGATGCTTGTGTGCTTTCAAAGAGCTTTCGAAGAGCTTTCGTCTGGAGATGTCGTCTGTAAGGACAGAGAGGAAAGTAATTTGGAGCTGGTCAAGTGTACACTTAACTTTCATATATTCCTCATCTTGTTAGAATTGGTGTGTGTGTACAAAAGCATTTTTTTTTATTTATTTTTTTGCCAGGTCATATTATATGCTGTTTTCACACTTGTTTGATAGTCACGTCTGATCTGATGGCCAATGGCAAGTGAACTGAGATGATATAATGGACACACTGGCCATGAAACCACACTCCACCTCTTGGTGAAATGTAGCCTGGCTCAAAATGGAGCAAAGAAGACCCACAGTGTGTTTGTTCCCTTTTTTTCCTCCTATCGGTGGCTTAATGCTTGGAATATTCCGTAAGTTGATGCATATATGTAAAGCTGTGGAAAAAAAACCTTTAGGCATCCAGGATAAACTTACGATGGTTCCAATGTTTCCTATAAACAACAAATGGTTTGTCTGTCTTCGTTTTGAATCGTACACATCTTTTACATCAGTGATGGTCAAACTATTTTATAATTCCTAATAAAGGTACCAATAACTGGTGAGTAAGTTTAATTTCTTACCCAAGACCATTATATTAAACCACATTACATTGTGGGATTCACTATAGAGCGTAACAGTCCCACCCATCTTGGTTTCAGAAGTATTTTTCCCATAAATTTTTTCCATTTTCATAAAAACCTTCATAAAAAAGTTCTAAGATGGGAACCAAACCAACCAGCTCTGAGGTGAATCACAACAGTGCAAGCTTTGATTTGAAGCTAAAATTTTTTTTGATGACTATACAGAACACAGGGAATGAACAACTATTATGATGCATTGCTAATAAAATAATCAAACTTAAAACTGCTGTCTAAAGTTATTGATCCTTATTATAGAATCAGTATACTGGAAGTATCTTGCAAAATATTCAGATGTATAAAATTATATAAGTAGTTTTAAAGTGTAGAGACTCTTTTGCAGTCCATCATGGGAGTGGGCGTTCACTGCAGAGATCTTTTGGCATGGGTTGTTTGCCGCAATTCTCTGATTGGTGCATCGTGGGTCGTTTCCTGGATCATGGATAGTGTAGTTCTTCACCAGGAATTCTGATATTAAACCAGATTTTTTTAACAGATGAAGTTGAAGTAACTTGGACTGATTGCTTCAACAGAAGCATATACCATGGATAGGCAACCACGGAGCTCATGGTGGGTTTATAAGTTATCGTTAATAATTAATTCCTCTTTGGAAAAAATCAAGGGGGTTTTTAGTGTTGCACTCTATTCCATACAGTAAGTTCTGTTGTATATAATGCTGCACATTTTGGCAATTGTAGTGCATTATCCAGGTGTTCCTGCATAATGTATACAGAATACAGAAATTTGTATACCATGCACAATATATGGTAGGCCTATATACTGTAGCAATAGTAACAGTAATAAGGTAGCATGCAATTGCAAACAAGTTTTGTGTGCAGGCATGTATGTGCATGCTTTGATGTGTCTGTTTCCATGCATTCGCTTACCATGCGATCCTCAGGGCATAAGAGCTCCCTCTGCTGTTTGCAGTGCGCCGTGTGTCTGTGTATCCCACCAGCTTTGAATTGTTTGTTCCCACCCGCAGTGAGGGCTACTGACCCTGCAGCTCCAGGGAGCGGTCTGAGAGCCCATTTCTCTCTCTCTCTCTCCTCCAGCTGTTGCTACCCTTCTCGCTCATGTTATGCCACAGATTTTCCTCTGGGGCAGACACAGGGCTTAATGCTGAAAGCATTACCGGAGGGGAGAAGTGTGTTTACCCAGCTTGAGTCTTTCTGAAGGACGGGGGCCTCTCATTTCTCTCTCGGTCCCTCTCGTATGCGCTCACCTGGGGCCCAAATGCCCGCCCTGAACGCCACAATGTTGTTCGCATCTGGTCCTTGAGACTCTTTAATGGCCATTCAGTGCTTTATTACATCATTAATTGTACTTAATTCAGCAATATTACCCTGACGCCTTGCAAAACTTGGAAAATTACGTATAGAGCACTTTGTTATAAAATTCTCTGTAATGAGCTCTGGTGGGACAAGCTCTGTTAAGTTTGAAATCACCCCAGGCCATTTTTTAGCAGAGCCTGAGCTGACTTTAAAGTTGGAAACTTGGAAAAAAATGCCCTAAGGGCGCTGTTCTCAGTGTGCTTTGCGGCTCAATGGATGTGGCGATATTAGTCCTGCTATAAACATCGGGCTTTGTAGTGCCGAGAATATGCAAAGGGAGAGCCATTCAGAGGGTTTTTGATTTGCATCTGTGTATTTACAGTACCGGCGGCTTAGTATTATTGGGGCGGAAGTGTTTGTTCAACAGTTTACCGTATCTATTTAAAATCGCCAGGGCGAAATCCATTTGCAAGTTCATTTGGATTTCAAACGAAAGCGTGCGTGTGCATGTCGAAACTGATGTGCTCACACTGTGTGTTTCTCTCCGCAGCTATCGGGTCCCAGCGGAGGCGGAGCCCCAGCGCAGTTGCCACGGAGATCTTTGAGCCTCACCTTGGCAGCCACATCCTGCAGGTAAAATGAGATTTAAATTGTATAAACTGTCTTTGTTCATCAAAAGATCTCTTGATGACTCAATTTGGAGACTATCATATTAACACATACTGTGCACACACACGCATATATATGAAAGTTATCTATCTATCTATCTATCTATCTATCTATCTATCTATCTATCTATCTATCTATCTATCTATCTATCCATCCATCTATCCATCCATCTATCTGTCTATATATATCCATCCATCCATCCATCCATCCATCCATCCATCCATCCACATATATCCTGTATACAGTGTAAAGGCAACAAATGTTATCAAACCTCAGTAGATTACAGGAGTGTTCACTAATCTCATTAGAATAGTGTAACAGCCATATGTTGCATCTCTGAGAACATGTGAGTAAATGATAAATGACTCGATTTCCACTTCAGAGGGTAAAAAATACATTAAAAAGATAATCCATGCTTTCAACAATGTCAAAGTCTTTTCAAATTCCTCTTTTTTATGACAAGAACGAAAGCGCAATTTACACCAGTCACCTGTGTCCAAAAAAGCGGATTAGGAATATTTAAATAACGTTTGGCGGTCACCGGACTTCCAGCGTTATTTCCTTACAACAGGTTAAGTGTGTGACAGAGAAGCGGAAATTTATAATTAACACCAATGGCAGGCGGGAAGTCTGTCAAGGCGTTGCCGTTTCAAGGAAGGACTTGTTCCTGGCAAATTGTCCCCATTAATCTTCAGCTTAATTGATTGTGAAAAGTTTTAGGATGACATTTAAAAAAAAGCATGCTCGCCTGGTGATTGATCGGAAGAAAATGAACTAATAATGGATGCAAGGCAGTCATCAGTTGTCGAGCGCCGAGGCTAATTTTAGACAGCTTAAAGCGTGTTTGATAGCGTTTAATAAAGAGGACGGAGGAGAAGAGCTGCTAATCAGCCCTTCACCCAAAGATGGACACAATGGCCTAAGCACATGTGCACAAATACACACATATACATGTTATTTTATATAGAAATGTCTTGTTTATCATTTTGCATAGTTTTATGAAGTTTTATTAGATTTTATTATAAACTACTCATAGTAGTTCATACTACTCAAGGCTGGGTTATGACCGAAAGAACTAGGTCGCGAGTACAAGCAGCCGAAATGGTCTTCTTCAGAAGGGTGGCAGGCTTCTCCCTTAGAGATAGGGTGAGGAGCTCAGTCATCCGCGAGGAGCTCGGAGTAGAGCCGCAGCTCCTTTGCATCGAAAGGAGTCAGTTGAGGTGGTTTTAGCATCTGGTAAGGATGCCCCCTGTGCGCCTCCCTAGGGAGGTGTTTCAGGCACGTCCAGCTGGGAGGAGACCTCGGGGAAGACCCAGGACTAGGTGGAGAGATTACATCTCCACACTGGCCTGGGAACGCCTCAGGGTCCCCCAGTCAGAGGTGGTTAATGTGTCTCGGGATAGGGAAGTTTGGGGCCCCCTGCTGGCGCTGCTGCCCCCGCGACACGGATAAGCGGTTGAAGATGGATGGATGGATGGATGGATGGATGGATGGATGGATGGATAAACTACTCATATGGTTATTTCAGGGCAAATGCCTTTACCATGTTAAAGCGTAGACTTAAGGGCAACATCAGATCAAAATTGACCATATTTACATTCTTAATAGACTCTTCTTAATATGCCTTTTGTATTATTGTTTACGATTCATCTGTACACTTAATTCTAACTAAAAAGAATGGTTGTTTTAATATTCTTCCAACTTTTTCCTCTTTTGAAATGAATTTTCTATCCTGCTGATGTAATCAGGGCCACAGGGGCAGGGAGAATAATATTAACCAATAATATTGTCACCTTCTTTTCATAAACCAATCAAATCTCAGTGAATATAATCAAGCCCCGCCCTACATTATTTCCCACTTTTTTGTTTAATTAAGTCAAATGTGTTGCAAATGACATTAGGGTTATGTTTAGGGTATAAATTAATATAGTTATTTTGCTGGCAATATTATAAATTATTAATTTTACATTAAAGCTATTTTATATATATATATATATATATATATATATATATATATACTCAGTTTACATTTTATAATAAACATATTTTTTATTAAGAATAATAGTAATTATATTGTAATTCAGATAATTCAAATAAAATAGAATATATCATATACAAATATTTTGTTTTATTTCTATATCATTGAACGTAACCCTATTATTATTGCACTGATATGGAAATAAAACGAACAATATTTTGATATATATATATATATATATATATATATATATCAGGAGACTTCTAAGCGTTTGCTCTATCTATGTTGCTGTAGGCGTCTTTGTGCTGTTGTGAGTCTGGTGTGACCCGGCTGACCCAGGGACAACACTTGAGCATGGAAAACCCTCTTTGGCCCTTTGTTTACGCACAAATAAGCTGAATACATTTACCACCCAGTTTTGTCAACCCAGATAATCAATTAGCTGCTTTAATATGCAGGTCTGTGTCTGAAGACATCTGCTCTGAAACGCTGGTTTCTCAATGCTATTTAATGTCATGACACGGTAATATCAATATTGTCTTTTTTCTGTCGCGACTCGCACACAAAAATAGCATAGTTTCAGTAAAGCATTGTTTCTGTGTGCATGTAGCCCATCTAAAACTGGTCAGAGGTTATAATTTAGGCTATATGGTGATTATTGTAATACTTGCAGGTTTAAAGGGACACATCATGGAGAACAGGATTTTCTTGCTCTTTTGAGTTTGATGCTAAGATTGACTGCAGAGGCAATTAAGTGGGTGTCGGTATTTCACACAAAGCGGTGAAAGACTGACAATTTTGCGATCACCTTTTAAATTCCTGAAATTTGTCTCAGATGGCAAAAATCGTGGCACTGTAAGGTTTTTTGTCTTTTTTAACATCGTTAACTCACCCTACTCTTTCTCCAGTAGCGTCTCCACTCGCCTGAGGGTGATGCGGTTCCAGTGGTGTCAGTGCAGGCTGCGCAAGTGCTCACAGCCACAGAGATGACCATGATGTCCACTCCCGCAGTTTATTGTCATTTGTGTGGGCAACGGGCCGGATTGATTACGATAGCAGTGATAGGTCATTAGCGGAGAACTCTGAAGTCCTCAGAACGGTCCATGCTTCCACACAGCTAAGTAATAGCATTTATATCACCCAGATCATGCTTAGCAAGAGATGAATTATAGATGCAGGGCTTCGCCTAAAGGCCGATGAGAGCTTAGTAGTCTGTGAAGGGCAAAAGCAGTGGATGATCATGGACACAGTAGCGAAAAACCTTTGCGCTTTTTGGGAGTTAAGGCTCATCAGTAAATTAGGTGTGAGTAAATGGATAGTTTACAAAGCCATTAAAGTTTATGCTCATGCATGTTTTGGGAGCCCCATATGGCCTGACCTTGACCACCGTCAGATACAACAGTTCATTCGTTTTTATCATGCCAGACTGTGAGGCTGAGAAAAAGTCTGTCTCATTGTTTAGCTTTCAGCCTCTGTAAAGACTTTGTAAATGGATCAGAAAACAAGCTACTTTTGCCATGGAATCTATTTTGACATTTAAAGAGAAAGAAAATTCTGTCATCATTTACAAAGTCTTTACATGTCATTCCAAACCCGTATGACTCTTTCTTTTTTATGCAGTACAGGAGCGGAGATGTTTAATGAATATCTCAGTCTGTCTTTTTAATACAATGGCAGTGAGAATGACTCACTTTACAGCTTAAAATAGGACCCAAAATGTATCCGTAGAGTTGCCTATTCAATTTGTGTGTCGTATTCCAAGTCTTCTGAAGACATATGAAAGATGCTACTGTTTTTCAAGGAACATTCCGGGTTCAATACAAGTTAAGCTCAATCCACAGCATTTGTGGCATAATGTTGATTACCACAAAAATTAATTTTGACTAGCCCCTGCTTTTCTTAAAAAAACAAAACACAAATCTGGGTTACAGTGAGAAGTGAATGGGGGCCAATTTTGAATGTTAAAATACTCACTTTTTCAAAAGTATAGCCACAAGACGTAAACAATATGCATGTTAACTTGATTTTAGTTTGATAAAATCTTTTCTATGTTAAGTTATAGCCAATTTTACGACTCCGTTGCCATGACTATGTATAATATCAGAAAACCCTAAAATGACTGTAAAGATGACCATTTAAATAACTTTACAGCTCAAGTAATACATGAGTTCTAACAGAAGAATTAATGCAAGTGCTTTGATAAAATTATAAGCTTCACATATCTGACTTTCAACTCAAAAAATTGGCCCCCCATTCACTTACATTGTAAGAGCCTCACTGTAACCTTGATTTTTGCTTTTTTAAAGAAAAAGAGGGGCAAGTCAAAATAGATTTTTGTGGTAATCAACATTATGCCTTAAATGCTGTCGATTGAGCTTAACTTGTATTGAACCCAAAATACTCCTTTAACGTTGTTTCATTATGTACTGTTTAACATAATTTTTTAAATGGTAAAATCGTAAGATATTGTACACCTTGGTTTGTATGAAAATGTACTACTTTTTGGCCAAATCCACACTAATCTGTTTTCTCCTTATGTTATTGTTCATGAAAATATGCTGTAATGGAGAGCGTTTGCCTAAAGCTCTGGTTTCGGTGGAGGAAAGTGCTGTTCTAGCATGGATGAGAGGAATAAATGTAGCAAAATCAATGTGTTTTCAAATGACAACATATCAATGTGAACGTGGTCTCATTCACATAGACACCAACCAATTAGCAAACAGAATTTAAAATTGGTACAGAGGCTTCAAATTTAGCTAGCCTCCTGTACAACTCAGAAAAGAAACATTTATGAACAAATTTAGTTACTCATTCCATATTTATTTATTTATGCAAAACTAATGTCTAGGGGTGTAAATATTTGCACTAACAATGATGCAGTTCAATTCGATTACGATACATTGTGAAATCTGAAATTTGGTCACTGTTTGATTGGATTCTAATGTTACATACACTTTAGATCTGATATGAATAAAGAATAACATAATGCAACAGAATGACTTGATGCAAACACTTACAAACTGATGGTACGTAAACCATGGAATAAACGTTAACATATGTTGCACCAATAATTACAAATGAAATATGGCACGTGCTGAAAGATAAGGCCCATTTTTAAATCAAGCAGGTTCATAGAATTACATGTAATCAATTCATGGTTAGGTTTAGCTTTAGTTTTGGGGATAAACTTAAACTTTGGGGTAAAAATGTATTTTTCTCAATAGGAGTAAAGTCGCACATTTTTGTATGAGCCAACTTCTGCGATTTCTTACGATTTCGCCATCTCGTAATGTTAGTACGACTTGTCATGAGTCAGAGTTGGAAGTATGCTGGTATTTTCTTATCTCAACACAGTCGCTGGTTGTTCTCTTTTGGACATTTACCGTTTTGCATTTATAGTTGTCTGAAAGTGTCTGATCACCACTTGATAAATTAACGCTGTTGTTTGTAGCTTATTGGTGGTTTTGATGTGTTTTAGTGATATAGGACGATGTGCTGTAAGATGGTGTGAGTGTGTGTGTGTGTGTGTGTGTGTGTGTGTGTGTGTGTGCACCTGTGGTGAGAGCTGGGGTGACAGCACACCAAACACCTCTTAATTTGTCTTGCAGCTCTCGTGCTCAATCTTTCATCAACTCCTTGTTAACTTTCTTCTCTTTCGTTCCTCTCTTTTCATTCTCTTGTTGTTGTTTGTTTTTTGGTGCCTTCTTTGTTGTTTTTAGCTTTTTGTGATAATAGGGCTTGAATTAAAAAAAGAAAGAAAAAAAAAAAACAGACACTTTGAAAACCCTTCGATCTCCTCACCAGAGGAAAGCGCAAAGAAGACGGCTTTAGAAATGACAGCTGTTTACATCTGCATAACATCAAGGCGGTGCGAGGCAGTGTCTTTGAGCTCATCTGCGTGCAGCTGTCACAGTGTGTAATCGCAGGTTGATTCGCGGTTCAGAGGAATCGCCATAACGGTGCTGATTTGATGGAGCATGGCTCTTCGGTAAGATCAGGTGGAAGATGGCATAGACGAAAACAAATGCATAAGGAAGATGTTTTTCACCCCTGATTGCATGTTATACGTCAATTCTTGACTTCATTGGGGCACTTAGTTATAGAAGTTCATTGAATAGTTTACCTAAAATTGAAAATTCTTTCATTATTTACTCACCTTTGTGCCTTTCCAAACTCGAATGACAGTTTTTCTTCCAGAAAACACAAAAGGAGATCATAATCTTCCCCCTGATAATCTTGCTCTCCGCTGTTACTCTTAAAGGGATAGTTCACCCTAAAATTAAAATTCTCTCATCATTTACTCACCCTCATGCCATCCCAGATGTGTATGACTTCCTTTCTTCTACACAAATTCTGATTTTTAAAAGAATATTTTAGCTCTATAGGCCAAAATGTTGATGCTCCAAAAAGCACATAAAAGCAGCATAAAAGTAATCCATAAAACTCCAGTGGTTTAATCCAAATCTTCAGAAGTGATATGATAGGTGTGGGTGAGAAACAGATCAATATTTGTAATTTTTTGCTAGAAAGCAGGGGGGTGATATGCAGAGAAGTATGTGAATCACCAAAAACACAAGAAGAATGTGAAAGTGTTTCCGTTTCCCTGTTTCTCATCCAAGCCTATCACATCACTTCTGAAGATATGCTGACTTATGTTTGTTTGTTTGTTTGTTTGTTTGTTTAGCTTTAAAATGTTGCCACCCATTCACTTGCATTGTATGAACCTACAGAGCTGAGAAATTCTTCTAAAAATCTTCATTTGAGTTCAGCAGATGAAAGTCATACACATCTGGGGTGGCAAGAGGGTTAGTAAATAATGAGAATTGTAATTTTTGGGTGAGCAAGGGCTCTTGTCAGATCTGGAAGAATTTGTCAATAAAAAGAGATATTTGGAATCATTTCTATTAATTATTACAGTGAAAACATGAAAATGTCCCACAAGGATATTTTATATAATGCTGAAATGTAATGCCTACTTTTGCTATTTCCTAGCCTTTAAGGTCCTGTGTGGATTCTTATTTCATTGTAGTTACAGTTTTCAGTGTTGTAAGTATTTAGATCATTAGTTCTGTACAGCAGTACCTCCGCTCCCTAAATGCAGAGTATGCAGCCTACGTAGGGCACCAACTCTGGTTGTGGTACACTCACTGTGTCTGAATCCGCCCCCTATCCACTATATAGTGCACTATTTTGAGTGTCAGCTATTTTCTAGGAGTGTGTGAATTCTGAGTGAGCCACTCGTTCCCTACTTTTGTTCACTCATTCTTACCCACAATGCACTCTAATTTCAAGTGTACATTTGATGTACACTCAACAATGGATAATTTCCCACAATCCACCATGGGGAAGACGTACGAGCTAGGAGTTTACTGCTTCCTTTACTCCTGCAATAACATATAGAGTTGCAAAACATACAGATACATTTTAAAAAGTACTCTTTAATTGATCAAATGTGTTTACTCTTTATATTAATACACAGTATATATAAAAAATTAAGATTTATTGTATTATACATTATATTATTTAATAAGAATAACAAGTAAGGCCCAAGTATTTTAAAATGTCATATGTGCCGTTTCTGCACCAGCCCCAGAGCTCCGACACTCTTGTCCGAATTCAATCATTTTGTTCACTTACTGCTGAGATATAGTGCACTAATTACCATTCACTATATAGGAAATGGTGAATGAGTGAATGATTGCAGACACAGCCACTCTCTTCGGCATACGATTGCCTCACGTCCTCATCTCACATCTCACACACACATGCCCTGCGCACCTCGCTGTGCACACTTTCTTATAACAAAGCACTTGAAAGTGACATACAGTACTTGTAATTACGACTTCAGAAGATGGAAGTAAGATCATTCCAATAGCATGTGAAGGCAGCAAAAATTGCAAGTGTACCATTAGCTTTGCAGGGGTTTGAATGTCAATAACAAATGTACTCATTCTCATAACTTTGACTGTTTGATGCAGTTTATTTGCTTACACAAGATATCTGCATCTTGTCAAAATCTTGTGGATTTCTGCAAACGTTTGCACGTTGGAATTGTCGTTCTGTTGCAGTTTTTCCGACTAGCCGAGTTGCATTAAACACAGCACTACAGCATGTGGCTTTCACTGTAAAAAGTGGTAACATGCAATTGTTACCTTAAAGGGATAGTTTGCCCCCAAATGTAAAAAAATAACTAAATACAATTATATTTGACTTGGCACTTGAAAATTAAACTAATGTAGTCAAGTTGATTTTGTCACATTAAATAATGTTTTTTAACTTGCATACAACTAGTTAATTTAGATGTTTCCACATGAAGAATTTGTATTGTGTACATTTTACATTTGATGCAAAACTTTTGGCATGTAGCAGGCACCACGAATAAAGTATATTTTTTCGACTCCAGCTCTATTGTTGATCTCTCATCTCTATTTGTCCAGCTCTGACTTGCGTTCCTGGTGCATAGATTTGTAAAATGTGAGGCAGACGTGTTTTGTGTGTCGTCCATCACGCAGCGCTTGAGATCACAGTGTGAGTGTGTCTGAGGTCAGCGCACGCTGCTTTTAGCTGCTTTATTTACATCAGCTGTCGGAAGATCTCCATAGCTTTGCCTTCGCTCACTAATTTGCTGTTGAAAGCAAACATGTCAGAGCCCCTCTTGTTGTGGTTCACTAGCTTGCATAACATAAATGTGAACAGCATTTATATATCCATAAACACACAAACAGACACATACACACACACACACACACAGCTCAATCTCATTTCATGTGTTAGATGGCTTCCTGACAGTTCATCCGTTCTACTGCTGTCCAACACAACAGATGAGTTTTCACACTTTTCCAATCCATTTTTTTTTCATATCTCGCTCTCTCTCTCTCTCCCCCCCTTTTTCACACTGCTGGTACTGTTTTGGCCACAACTCACTCTTTTCTAAGCCATCCATCCATCCACTCATTCTTTTCTGTCTGTCTATCTATCCATCCATCCATCCATCCATCCATCAATCCACTCACTCACTTCTATCTATCTATCTATCTATCTATCTATCTATCTATCTATCTATCTATCTATCTATCTATCTATCTATCTATCTATAAATCCATCCATCCATCCATCCATCCACTCACTCACTCTTATCTATCTATCTATCTATCTATCTATCTATCTATCTATCTATCTATCTATCCATCTATCCATCCATCCATCCATCCATCCATCCATCCATCCACTCTTATCTATAAATCCATCCATCCATCCATCCATCCATCCACTCACTCACTCACTCACTCACTCTTATCTATCTATCTATCTATCTATCCATCCATCCATCCATCCATCCATCCATCCATCCATCCATCCATCCATCCATCCATCCATCCATCCATCCATCCATCCATCCATCCACTCACTCACTCACTCACTCACTCACTCACTCACTCACTCTTATCTATCTATCTATCTATCTATCTATCTATCTATCTATCTATCTATCTATCTATCTATCTATCTATCTATCTAACTATCTATCTATCCACTCCTATCCATCCATCCATCCATCCATCCATCCATCCACTCTTATCTATCTATCTATCTATCTATCTATCTATCTATCTATCTATCTATCTATCTATCTATCTATCTATCTATCTATCCATCCACTCCTATCCATCCATCCATCCATCCATCCACTCTTATCTATCTATCTATCTATCTATCTATCTATCTATCTATCTATCTATCTATCTATCTATCTATCTATCCATCTGTCTATCGCATGGATATCCATCTATCCATCCATCTACTCATTCTTTTATATCCATCCATCACATTATACTGCATTAGAACGTTTCCTATGCACATATGAAAGCATTATGAATCTATTTATAATGCAGAATAAAAGTGTTTAGTGTTTGTTGTGTGCATGTTGAAAAATCATAATCAGACAGGAGCAGGATGCACCTGTGTATTTATATGTTCAGGTGTGTTTATAGCAGCAGGTGGCAGGCGGCAGGTGTTTTCAGGGTACAGGTAGAACCTGAGCAATTGTGGCAGGTGGAACCAAGTTTTCAGTTAACGTTGAACAGGTGACGACCCGGACACGATCCACCCTTGAGACCTTCAAAAGGGGCATACAGAATCGTGACTTCTCTCGAGGTCTTAGATATCGGTAGCGTCAAACACTCTGGATTTAGTCAATTACAGCATAACATGCCTATACATGCTAATGCAATGATGTCAGAGCAAATGTTAATGCACAGATGGTATCGTCTACGTTCGGCAGGACTTTAGTTACAGCCCAGACTGTCAATAACACCCAACCGGATGTCACAGAAGGATCTTGGGGGGAAAAAAAGGTCAATGGCCAGTGTAAAGCGAGGAATTTTGATGATCCGCCCTTCGTTTTGTGTGCAGCCCTTCTTGGTTCATTAGCAGTGGGAATTTGGACAGGGAAAAGGTGGAGGGGGGGATAGATCCACCCTTATTATTTATGCAGTCAATAGCAAGGCTTGTCTGCATTCATAATTGTTTGATTTTATAGGCCAGTCTTTAAACAAACATTGTCTATGGTAATGCCCTGCCCTGATGGATGGGAGAGCTTTTCTCTGTGAATATCATTTGGATAATTAAAAATGACAGACCAAATCGCCCGCTGTCTTGACCTGTGCTTTGTCTCCCGAGTGATGCCGGCGAGATGCTGATTGCTGTCAATCATGGGTCTGCCGAGGATTGGCGAATGTGGGCAGCCATGAACTCTGACCTGCACTGTTGATCTGAAATAGATAACAACCTTGAAATACCTGCAGAATTTTAAGAGGCGAGGAGAGCTGCGCGGGGCACCTTCCCCAATAGAGCCACCTCCTCAACACGCTCTCACTTTCTTTCTTTCTCTGTCTGTAGTTGGGTTGGTAACCGAGAACTAGTGGTGTTTAAATCATCAATAAATCAGTGTTTTGAATGAATCTTTCAAGAAAACAATTCAGTCTTGTTTACTTCCATGCACTGACTCATAGCTTTGGTTTTATATTTATGTTTATAGATTTGGCAGACACTTACAGTATATCCAAAATTACTTGAAGTACAGTACATTCAAGGTAAAAGTGTTTACACTTTTTTGGGGAAAACGTATTTTGAATGGTTACTTATAGTTGTCTATGCATATATGTAGAGTATATATGTAGAGAATATATGCATGTGAATGCTGGGATGAGAGAAAGTATGTTCACATTGATGAAATTAAATGCTAAACCTATATGTATGTACTTAGGATCAACTTAGAAGTTCAAATCCAGGGTGTGCTTAGTGACTCCAGCCAGGTCTCCTAAGCAACCAAATTGGCCTGGTTGCTAAGGAGGGTAGAGTCACATGGGGTAACCTCCTCTTGGTAGCGCTTAGTTGTTCTCGTTCTCAATGGGGTGCATGTTAAATTATGTGTGAATCGCGAGAGTAGTATGATCCTCCACATGCTGTGAGTCTCCGCTGTCATGCATGAAGAGCCACACGATAAGATGCACAAATTTGCTGTCTTAGAAGCGGAGGCAACTTAGACTTGTCCTCTGCCACCCGGATTGAGGTGAGTAACCACGTGACCATGAGGACCTACTAAGTAGTGGGAATTGTGCATTCCAAATTGGGAGATAAGGAGATAATAAAAAAAACAGAACCATTAAATGGAATCAGAATCGGAAACAGAATCTTTCCGAATCTTAAAGTCTTTACCATTTGATCCCTTCTCTTCTTTCTTATACTCAGAAACAAATTAAAACATCAATTTTAGTTTGCCCACCTACAGAGTTTTACTACACCACACTGATTCTGTAGTATTTTGTTGTCTTTTATCTGGCGTTTTATTCTCCTCCCTACGTTTGTCTCTTCAGCTTTTTTTAAATCTCTCATTTCCTTCCTTTCACTTTTCAATTCTCAATTGCGTTCCTATAGTCTACCTCACTTTTATATGATAATTTAAATGCACTGCCAGTTGTTTTCCCCTTTGCCAGAGAACCGTCTTTCCTCTTGCCGCTGTAGTGTGGGTGTTAAAGTGCTTTAATTATAACAGAACAGAGGATGTTGTCTCTATTATCATATACAAGCAGACATCACATTATGAGTCAAAAAGAGCAGAGTGGGGAAACT